>OMLM01008779.1:27141-61247 GCA_900302695.1 Helostoma temminkii
CACGCTTGTGTGTGCATATACGTCTGTGTACGTATTTCAGCATAGGAATCTTAAGTGGCTGTGGACATTCCCTAGCACATCCCCTTCTGAATAATTTAATTTTTACTTGGGTAATATTCTTTTAAGGAACACCCACTATGCATATTCCCTTCAATCTGTTATCACAGCTTGAAACTCGTGTTTTCTTCCTAACACTAGATCATTTTAATGACAGTTTAATCAGTGTCTTATGGAAATTTGTGGGGTGATGATGGGTTTGGGATGATGGGGTTAGGATGCAGCACTTGGCTCAGGGTCTCAGCATTTGACAGTTCAAACCACATTAGAAGCTGTGACTGGTATGTTGGATTCTTGGGCAGGAGTGTGCCCAGTCGAAGGTTAGCTGAGCTGGGAATAAAGGGTTGGTTCATCAGCAAGGGGTCAATGATGCCTAGGCACTAGGGGATAGAGGGGAGGAGACCGAGAGGAATGTTGTACTGTATCTTGACACCCCTGGGATTGTGCTGCTCTACCTCTGACACCCCAGCAATCACAAGGTTACTGCAGCTGGTAGGAAGGTTTGCCTCTGAGGATCTGACATCTCATCTCAGTCTGAAAGGGGAATGGTGTGCTGCAGTAAGCTGACACCAGGTACAGCAGGGGTCTCTTCTTTCTGACTGTGCACACATGCACAAGCACACTTGCAGTATATACACACTGATAACAGCTATCCTTGAAAGTACACACACCACCCACAAACCATCCGCTTCATGGGGCTCACAGTGGTAACTTGAAACACAAGGTAAACAGTGGCAGTCACTCCAGGCATCTCCATACATGAGCTCATCCTCAAGCCCCTAGCAGTTGTTCGTGACCATCTGGCTCCTCTTTCTTATAGGGGATTAGAAGAGTCTGACTTTAGGGCTAGTTTCGGGCAGATTAGAACAGTATTGGGTGGTGCATTTAAGGATTGAGATCTCCTTTGGACAGCTCTGTGCTACAGCCAACAGTCATCAAAGCAAATGGAGTTTGTGTGTAACAAAGTGCATGTGGTTTACTAGAAAGGGGTAGCTGTGCTCACACATACACTGTTTGACCGAACTGATAAGGTGATTGATGTTAAATCCTATTGGTGTCAGCCTTGTGAGAATGTAAGCGTTGGTTTTCTAACTGGGAGAAAAGATTTCTGACGCTACTGTGTCTTCTACTCACAGCTTCCTCTGTTAAGCTCTTCCGTTCAATTTATCATCCACTGTTGCACATATTTATCTTGTCCAGTGACACTGAACACCTTTGGAAAGTCAAATGATAAAAAAATGTCCTGAAACCACAAAACAAATATTTATTCTGCCAAATCACACACATTTTCTGATGGCCACATCGCAGCTGTACCATTATCGTGCCATATCACAAGCTAAAGCCTCTTTTCATATTCATATTTTTAAAAAGTGCCAGCTCAGCAGCCTTGTCCTACAAGTACAAGAGGCATGGTAGTCAAATTCATTCTTTTATCAGACGAGAGGAAGCCAAATGTGTTTAGCATTCATGAATTCCTATGCTTACATAGGGGATTGGTGCAGGATTTATAAACCATTTGGTCCAAAGCAGCAGAAGATTAGTTTCTCTATCGATTTAATCACTGAGTTTGGCATTTAAGGTTTTAAATGTAACTGTGCTCTGATGCTACAAAGAACAGAGTTATTGACAGACACAGGGTGATGTGTATATGTGAACGTCTGTGTCTGCTTTAGTGAAATTCAGTGGAAAGCGTTTCACACAAGCTATACCTTTCCTCTGGGATTTCAATCTAAGGTGCCAAAGTGATTTGCCTGTTTCTCATTCTCCATATCGGCACATGAAACGTTCAGTCATCTTTTACTATTCAAGAGCACACATATAATATATGTAACAAACTTTTGTTCTCAATTTTTTTCTCGTTCTTTTTCTTTCTTATAAGATGCACAGCTGAACTTCATTAGTCACTGCCAGGTGAAACAAGGATCAGGGCACAGGGAAATAGATGAGGGCCGAGTACATTTTGTAAAATGATTAAACAAGCTGTATGTGCCGTGTTGCCACATGCATTTAATCCCATCAATATGCCGTGAAAGGCTGGCCCTGGAATAGACTTTAAGTTTGAGATGGCAGAATGCAACATCAACCTCAGTCAGTCTGTTCACCTAAATGTTATGTTTTTACCATGATAGGATAGGCAGTCAGCTAAATTAATAAATAATAAAGTATGTATGGATAGACCTCAGCTTGTCAATACATCAATCACTTTTTTTTATTTTTTATCCATTGTATTTCAACCATACTGTGTAATATGCTCAAATATACCAGTGCTGTAGTTTGAGAACTGTTCTTTGATATTTCTTTGACATTTTCGTAGAGAAAACATCACTATAGATTTCCATACGCTTTCCATTGTCCAGCAGTATCTGGGGAGATCCCTCTAATTTGCACGTCTCTCTCTGGCTGCTTCGATTTCCCGCCTATGTTGTGTAGTGCTGCTGAGCTCATTAGCTCATGTTGCAGATCAACTGAGATAGGGAGCTGCAGGGTTTCACACCAGGGGGCTGAGAAGAGAGACAGAGAGAATTGGAGGTGCGTTTCTTGCTAGGCCGCAGGAAGGTATGTCTCCCAACCCATCACTTATCCCTGTTTGAGTAGGATGGGTGTCAGACTTGATAGGTTGCTGTACGTTATTTCTTTTTTTTTAGGGTTGATTTTGACATGCACAAGATCCAGAAATTTTACTTTAACGGGTTGACACTTAAGGTATTGATTAAATAGCCTCACTCACAAAATAAGCATGGACATCTTAAGCTATCACCAGGCAGTAGCGCGTTAATATTATTTTCACACACATACAAGTGACCTGTTGCTTGGGCCCAAACCCATGTGACCCTATTCATCACAATAGCAGGACGGTTTCATGCGGTGCCACCTGAGATTGCATACATTCAACAGTTGTTTCTCCCCTGGGCCCTTACAGTCTGAGGTGATTTCCATTGTCACATGAATATTTTATAAACGTATGCACCACAAAAGTTCTTGGCTGCATCAAATTCTAAATTTGTATACATTTACAAAATCCAATTGTATGGAAAGTTTTTTTGTCAGATAAATATATTTGAGTAAAATGTTACATCACAGAGTTCAGTTTTTACTGTATTTTAGAAAAAGACACAGCTTTTCAGGAAATGGGTTTTGTAAAATCTGAAGTTGACAAGTCTGCATAGAGCCACAGAGCTGCAGGTGCAGTTGAAGCACAGTTGCTACAGTGTCAGCTGTGTCACTGACTTATAGTGACAGGTGAATATTCTTGGAACAGTTGAAGAAGTAGCTGCTTGGTACAGGAATTACAATACACAGACTACATGCTTTGGTACATGCCATTATTATTATTTTTTTTTTCTTCATCATTCATTCATCACACCAGTAGCTTCTTTTTTTTTATTCAATAGGTGCAGATATAGCATTGGAACGCCACTTTCGACCATCTGCCAGTTGGGAAAACGCACAATCACATTATAGAAATTGTTGTTATAATAGTGTTAGATGGTAAAATATATCAGAAACAAAAATACAGTATCTTAATCCTAAGATTAATGCACCACAGCTTGAAACAGAGATAAGTTGCTTTTCTAAATATAGGCCTTAGGAATTCAGAGTAGAGAGAATAGGAAAATGAGAGGGAAAGGATGAGTGCCATTAGTTCTGCATACATAAACAGAATTTTTGTCATGCTGGTGTGCCAAATTGTGCACCTCAGGGAACAGTGAAGACAGCTTCAGCGTTGTGTGGTCACTAACGTGTTCGTATTGCTGACCTGAAAACCAGTAAGTATGCTCACAGGTCGTGTTTTGAGGTTATTGATCAAAAAGGCTTTATCTTTTCTTCCTAGTAGTTTTTTTTATATTTGAAATGGAGCAAGGCATCTTGCTTCTCTTCGGCTTCACAGCTTAGATGATTTCACATTTCATAATGGAATTCAATTTGGTGCAAAGTGATTGGTCTTGTCAAGCAAACCGTGGTACAAAAATACAGTAGTTTGACTGAATCAGTGGTAGAAATGAGTCCAATTATAGTAGCATTCAACAGCAACTTTGAACATTTCACATATCATACAGTGGCAGTTGGTAACACCTGTGGATGTATAGCTGCGTGCCAAAGGCAGATAAGTGATTTGGGCCTGCTCAGGCTTTTTAAGTGCTGTTTCAGTGTTTCTTTGTGTACATTACCTTCATGTTACTTTGGTAGGCTTTTACAGAGGTACACAAAAACCTTTTATTTAATTTTGTGTAACACATAAAATGATATTGAATTTAGGTGCTGCAAAATATGTTAGAGCCTTCAGTCAGGCAACGTTAGAAATGAAAAATGTTTTCAGTGCTTGTTCTTCAGAAGTGGTTATAAACTTCTCCACCATCTTCTGTATCCTCACCCTCTCTTTTAATCCCAACATGACCATTGAATGGTATCCTGCACTTAGACAATGAATTAATGTAGAACGTTAGGACAACATGCAAGTTCAACTGCTCAGCATTTTCTCTTGACACGTTAAAGCAAATTAATGTCGGATCAATATTTTCCAGTCAGTGTCCACCTCCAGCTCCACCAAGGAGGCTTAGAGAATATCACTTTCTAGCCTTCTGAGAGCAAATGAAATTTGCTTTAAGATTACCCTGTGTGTGTTTATTTAACAATATATGGGGTGTATATATGAACTTACTGTAATTGCATAAGCTGTGCAAATGCAGTACATCAATGACAGACTTGAATACGTATTTCCACTGGGCTGCTAGTTCATTTGAATCAATCCGGCTTGATTCTTTTCCCTCCATGATCCATCTCAAACAACCGACATAGCATCTTTGAGGCTCATTTGTTGACTACATCTAAAAAGCATTTAACCAGGAAATACTGGGTAACTATGTAATAATACACTGAAAATATGAGCAGCCAATTGACTTTGAACCTGTGTATGTTAGATGTGTCATCTTGAATTTGGGTCAGGGATTTAGGCATTCACTGGTAATGAGTCCAGGACACATCTCCAGCAGGGCTCCAAGATGATGTGCACATGTCCACATTGTTAACCAGGACAAATGAAAGACAGATTTATACCTAAAACATTAGTGCCTATATTAAATCATATAACTGAGCTGCCACAGATTACTGCTGTGTAATAACTCAGCCATAAAATGCAACATATTGTAGCTTTTTATTTGGAAACGCACCAGTACATATCCCGACTAGATGATCATCTGCAAGTGATGACATGCAATTACATTTATTGAGCAATTCAATGTGGTATATTTGCAATATAATGTACAATTCAGACCTCAACCAATGTATTATACAGTTTGTTGTGATTTGAAATACATCCCACTTGCATCTTGTTGTTTTCAGAGCGAAACCCTTCTTCGTCAGAGCAGGTTGTTGCAGTGCTCTCGTTATGTCTGATCCAATTTAAACTCAACTCATATTTGATGTGCATGAGGTATGCTCACAACTGGCTATGATATTCTCCCTGAAGAAGTGAATGCAGTAACTAGTCAAGGTCCTTCTCTGCTACAGTGGCAGGATATCTGACTGGCTGACAGTCTGTGTAAACTAATAGAGATTATTGCTTTTTGTCCTGCTTGCAGATTCTTCCTGTTTCTTATCACAACCAAGTTTTCAACTGTCCCTTTGACTTAGCCTGAATCTTATCACATAGCTAAAGTAAATTGGTCTGCTTGTATATTTTACACCAATTTGCATTTACTGATCATATTCCCAACCTTGAGTGCATTTGCTTCTTGTATCTGTTCTGTGTCAGATGACATTAAGGTCATATGTGGAACTGAACATCTGAAGCAGTCTGTTTGTCTTACATCATACTTTTTGAAGAGGATTAACATTTGAATAAATATCAGAATTGCAAGAGCCATACACTAAGTTATCTGTAATAGCAAATATCCACGGGAAATTATCAGGTTAAGGGCATTAATATTTAATTTCTTTTTGTCACACAATCTGAGTCATTTAAATTCTGCAGCAAACATAAACAATGTAAACTATTTGCCTCGAGTCCACAGTTATTAACCTTAAGCTCATCAAATTCAGTCAATAAAAGATGTTTTTGTTGTTATTGTGTAGCTATGTCATTTTAAAACCAAGCAACAGACTATAATTAAAATTTAATCATTAAAAGAAAAAAGATTTATGTACTGGATATGTACACAATTTTGCCAATTTGCTGTTGTTGGTTATACTTAATTAAAAATCCCCCTCACACTCATACACAATCGCTATGTGTGTTGCAGTTCCTGTCAGTAATCATTAATTCTGCACAGATGTCTCCATTTTTCTTATTAAGCCACTCAGGCTTCAGTAATGGGTGACTTGGGATGACAGTGCAATACAAAAGACTGAATCCAAATGGAGCTCAGTGTGGACACACAGAGGTTAGCAAAGGAGTCTAATTTGAAGAGTCGATTATGGGGTCATCGTCACCCTCAGTGAATGATCTCATTCACCCACAGTGAGCCAGAGTAATTATTAATGTACACCTTTTGTCTGTGTGTTCACTTATCAGTTCACCATCACTGTGTTTTATCCAGTAATCATTTCAGCAAAGGATGCAGCAACGTGTTTGGGGTCAGCCCATTAATGCCCCTTCCATTTCATACACATTTCCACTATTTCAGGATTTGCTTGTCATCATTTTACTTCTCCATCATGACAATATTTTGAGTTTGCTCAAACTGGTTGCATGGTCATTCTTGCCAGCAGTTCGCAAGTGAACTAGGACAGATGGGTTTGGCCAGATTTTTCTCCCCAGTCCCCTTCTGAGAGGACAGACTGGCAGACCCAAAATGCTGTCCTTTTCATGGGTGGGAAGAAGTGAAGCATGAAGGCATAGAGGGAGGGGAGGGACCTCTTCCCAAGAGCAAGAGGTGAACACACTGATGTTTGATGACAGCTCCCTGAGAGGTGAATCACACTCTCTCTCACATCCTACTTTCTCTCTCCCTCCCTGGCAGCCACATTATGCCATTTTTGTTTTTCTCCTGTGGATGAACTTGAAGATAATTTGGTCTATTTCAGGAAAAAATGTAGAAATCATTTCAGTTTAAATGGTGAAGGTGGTGAAAGAAATATTCAAGCAAAACAACAAACTAGAGAATATGATGGAATTTGAGTTTTTTTTATGACTTTGTTTTTTCAGTTAGATGACGTCTGTGTTTGATGAATTGCTGCTTCGTAGCCCGCGATTTGCTGTGCACCATTAATTATGTGTTGTAGTCAGGTAAACACTTACACCTGATTAGAAAGCAACTCCACAGTAATCTGGATGAATTGCACTTCTTGCAACATGCAGAAGTCAGTGCTGTGTGTTGCTCTTGTTGCCACACATATATACTTTATACTAGATGTTTCTAAAACTTAGATCTGGACCATACAGCACCTGCAGCTTTCAGACCCCACCTGATTACTACAATCAACATAGCAACCTGAATCCAATTCATGAGAGAGAATTTATTTATATATTTTTATCAGGTAAAAACCTGAGCTCTTCAGTAAAGAAATAGCTGCATTAGTGACTTTGCTACACAATTACGGTAAAATGCATTCTGTAAAAATTAAAAAGCAAGTCAGAGTAATAAATAAGCATTAGATGAACACTTGCAGTGTGAACACATGTACCTAGAGAACATATGTCAGACAGTATTAAGTACACTCACTTTTTTTACTTTTGCTTTTGACAGCCTTGTTTCTTGTGCTTGGGTTTGATTTTAGGTTCAGTTTTGATGCATTCCCTTTACAAAATCGACTTAAAATCTCTGTAATTCTGTACTTATACAATCATATCATAAACTTCCTACATAAAAATGCAAATACAGCCAGAGTGAGTTTCTACATATGTTTTCTACACATTGTGCTGTCATTATTTATAAATATACTGTATGGGATGTAGCAAACCTGCATTTATGCAAGCAGTAAAAAAAAAAAACCCAATGACAGCCGAACTCAAGCTCAGGGCAGGAGACTAATTGAGTTGGAAATCACGATTATGGTGATGAAATTTCTATGTGATTAAAAACAGGGACAGTGTGACAGGTAAATACTTACATGTCTGTTTCATGACCTATGTCACTATTCTTTAGAGCCCAGTAATTGACCCATAAAGGGACATCTCTGCTGGCTTCAGTTAGAATGCTTCCTCCTTCTTCACAAGCCTTCCCCCCTGCAGGTTATTTTTTATTGAAGTGCTCAGCTTGCAAAAGAGATGGATGAAAAAATGTTCTGCTGCATGTTCTCAGTTTCATAGTCTATTGGAGAGATGAAGGGATCACTCTGTAGTCTTTGATCCATAATTGCCTGGCAGGGTCTGTTAGTCTTTTCTAATGGGTCATCATAGATACCTGTTCCAGGTGCAAACATACCAATGAATTATTTTAACACTAAATACAAATTGGCCGAATGAACCATTTTTCAGAGAAGTCGCCCCATCGTTTTAATATTTTGGGTGCAAACAAACAGAATTTTAATGTGGATGAGTCACAAGAGAACTGCAGTCATAATTACAGTGAGAAATCTTCAAAAGCAATCACATGTCATGCTGTTCTACACCAGAATGACTTTATTAGTCTGGCTTAGCTACTGATCCAACATTACCTGCACTGTGACGGAGGAATCTGGCTGTTTTTCATATTAACTGTGGTGGGCGGTCAGTTTTATCACTCATACACTTTCTCTGTGATCAGCAGTTTCCATTTTCATCTGCAAGACAGGAATAAATTCATTCAAAGACACATTTATTTGCAGAGCCTGTGCTGTGGTAATAAAGAAAAACAGTGCATCAATATACTTTGAAACTATTTCACTTTGCGTCAGTGCTAGTTACACAGGCATGGAGAGTGCAGTTGCAGGGATCCTCATTATATCAGAATCTATCCCACATGCGGACTGTTGTGTCCATAGAGATTTACAGTGCTAGTGTGAGAGAAGATGGTCTGTGTGCAGACACTGCAGGGGAGCATAAGTGCAGAGATGTCTGCAGTTTTCTGTCAACATTTTTGTGTTTGTGCATAATGCATCCAGTTGGCTTTCGGTGCACTAAAAAGTCAGGTCAGGCGCATGTATTTCATGTATATTCATATTCCTCTCTTTAAATCCATGTAGATTTAAATGCTGACTTTGCTGCTTTTACTTACAAACATGAAACACTCTCCCAGTTTCTGCCCATCACGCACACATTTACCTAGCAGCTGATCTGGCTGTGAATTATTGACCACATAACACTGATGCTTAAAAGTATTTAATAATTTTTTTATTATTGAGTTGGGTTTTAAAAGGGTTTCAGCAAGAACAGTGTGATTTTTTTTTTTTTTTTTTGTAATTTTCTTCATAAAGCCACTTTAATGTTTTCATTTTTGACAGCTTGTTATCAAGTCAGGGATTTTCAAGGAGCTGGATACCCTGTTTGGTTGTTCTTTTCATTTTTAGTAGTTATTACTAATACATTTCTTGTCGACTTCTAGTTAGCATTAGTTGACATCTGGCTATTCTTTGGGGGACTGGTCCATGTAAAATGTGGTCAAAACTAGAAAGACATATGGGGATTGTAAGATTGGCTATAAAATAGATACAAAAAACTGACAGAGGTGAAGATAGCCATTGTAAGGTCATGATTTAATTGATTTGAATGCAAATGGGTCATTTAAAAACTAACATAAATAAATTCTGCTCGGTTGCTTTAATTTGCCTCAGAGAGATCAATGTTGAACTTTCTCACCTCTATCGATCAGATGTCCTCATCTTATTCCTTCCCTTTGTCGTTTTCATTGCCCAAGAGGTATTCTTTCTTTTTTGGCTACACGATAGATAGTCCAGGTTGAGGCATCTACAACAACACACTGCCTGGGCAAGCCTCTCTTTTAGTTCATTACATTTTACGTACCAGTCACAAACGGGTTATGCAGGCAGGGTAACTCATGCAGCTCAAGTGGAAAAAATGTCCCCCATAAGCAGCTCGACTAATAACACCCTCCCTTCATGCTGATTGGCACGAACTTATAGAAATGGAAAAAATTGGTAAATGTTTTCAGTCAATGTTTTTATTCTATATTAGTATATACATAAAGGAAACATAAACATTTTAACACATACACATGAGACTGAGATATTGCCACAGAAGCAGCAAGTGTAATCGGCAAACCTCAGCTTGAAATGGCCTCTGGATATAGCGATAAGTCATGATGGCATGGATCAGCTTCAGCTCTATCTTCTGCCTCATTTGCTCCTGTCTAAATGAGATAGCCCCAGTATCTGTTGGCAGCCGTCCCGCAGTGACACTGTGACAATATGACAGGCTCTTTAGAAACATCACCTGTGTGGTACATGTTGAGTGTAGCATGACTTGTCGCACTATTGTTATCCAGTCTAAACTCCCAGGATGGAGGATCAGACAATTAGAGGACAAATCAGACAGGAGACGACATGCTTAGAAGCATGTTGAGACAACAGGGGGCCACAGTGCATATTAACTGCACCGACACATCTCGATGTTGTTCCGGGGGTTCGACAGGTGAACAGACAGAGAGTCTTTCTCCCGAAAATGTCCCTGTCACTTCAGCAGTCGCGGGGGAAAAACGTAATATGGTGCAGAATGCTTATCGCCTCTGCCATTCAGCTCAGAGTGCTTTTCTAAATGCTACATCTGGATCCATCTGAGTTGGCCTACTTGAGAGATGCCCTGCACAGCACTTGTTTAAATGTGTGTGTAATCTAGAGACATTCCTTGGTAAACAAGCCCACTCCGAGGAGCATTATTTGCATACTAAAGCAGAAGAAAGGGAGGAGCAAGGCACCTGTTGCAGCAATGACTGGTGGATGTCTGTGATGTGCTTTGATTTATGTGATTTATGGGGGAAAGCAATCTTCCTCAGTCTTAACACACTCCTGAGATTTGAGTGCTTTTCATGGACTTTCAAAGGACTTTATCCTGTTTCGTTTATATCACTAGGCTGAGTGTAGTGACTGCAGATAAAGCACAGTCTGAGCAACTAGGGAGTCAAGGTATAATTAAAAGAAAATTGTACACTTACAGTGCATCTGTTTCTTCTAGTAGTTTCATACCACTGTAATGTATTTTCACTGTCATCCAACATCAACAACTATTAGGCAGAGCTGTGCATTTAGATTTTCTTGCATAAAGAGATTCACCAGATGAAAACCTAAAGTCTTAAAATACCATGCCATGATATGAACATCTGTACTGAAAAGCATCTTTACACTCGTGTTTAGCCTTTGCTATTTAAAGCTTGACAAACCTTTATAGCTGTGGCTGAAAGTAGACTGTTTTCTTAATCTCTTAAATCGTATCAGAGGTTTGTGGATGAGTATTAAGCGCATGAAGAGGAAGCTGATATTTTCTGTGCCGACTCATGCGCGACAGCCTAGGTTGTCAGGTCCAGTTACCACATGCTGTAGCAGGACCAGATTCAACAATAGAGGCAAATCTTCTGATATTATCCACATCTCTGCACAATCTTTCCACCACAGGCTGTGCTATTACACTGGAAATGAAGAGTGAGAGAGGTCAGGGCAGCCAAATAAACAAGTTTTGGGTGAAGAATTTCATTATGTGTAGACCGAAGAGAATGGTTTGCAGAGAGATTTGTTTCCTCAATTAAACGCTGCCTGCAGCTGTAGATGGGATCTTTTTGTTTCCCAGCTACAGTGATTAGCTGTGATAAGTAGGAGAAAGCCCTTTGCTATCAGGGAACCTCTGCTTAGGTCTTGGACTTTTAACTTGACTTTCTTACACTCAGCAGGCTTGCTGCTGCAAGACAAATTAAGCTAAGTCAAATATTTGTTAGTTTACTTGTTCTGTGGCTTGTGCTTTTGCTATGTTTGTCCTTCTTCCTCTTCTTGTTTGCTGTTTGTTTGCTGCATGATTGCGTTAGTTGCACTGTATATCTTTTTAACAATATTCTGCAAGTGAGCTCTCAGACATAAAACTTTTCAGATCTTGCTTTGCTTGTCTCTAAATAGGTGTGAAAATGGAAGCACCACACATGCTCTAACAAGGAGACAGATGTGGACACTCCTGAACAAGCTATACTGTATCACAAACAAACACACAGTCAAATGTTCTATCCTACAGGCTTAGTGGAGGCAGGTATTTTGAAGCTAATCTTGACTGCAGAAATACGATATTCAAATAGCCATGACATCTTTGAGAGAAATGTTTGAGCTAACAACATTTAAATGCTAATTTTAACCATGGATTTTGTGTTAATCACAACTTTTACATCAATTATCGCAAAATCTGTAAATTGGAGTTGCATAAGTAATCGAGCAATTAAAAAAAAAAGGATTATATCATTAAATCATGAGAGACATATTTTAATCAGCTGGATGACACATTGTGGAAATGCTCTTTTTCTTTCTGAATGTCACTCTGTCAGTTAATCCAAAACTTTGGTGCTGACAGAGCTTATGTATTTTGTATGTATGAAAATTTATAGTCAAGAAAATGATGAATCCTAATGGCTTTGGTGACCCTCTGACATATTTCAATCTTATTGTTAAGATTGAAATATTTCAGCAGCTGATAAATGGATTGTCAGTAAATTTGGTAGAAACATTCCCCCCTCAGGATCATGGGGATTAGTTTTAGTGTTTCCATTAATGTTTCATGTCAGACCACTGTCGCGTGAAAGCTGCATAGTCTATAATGAGCTGTACATAGCTTAGCAGTTCTGCTAATTAGCATAGAGTCAGTCATTAGTTAGTCATTGCTTGAGTAGTTGATCTCAATATTTTACTAGATCTTTATATTATAATCATACACTAAGCAGTGTTTGATCAAAAACAAGAAATTCTATTGTCGTCCATTTTCCTTCCTATATTTTTTGGCAATTCAGCCACATCATCACTGCTGTCTACTCAGGTCAGTCACATGAAGCCTGGATGACCAGAAATGATAGTGGAGTTGGTTCAGTGAAACACAATGTACTGGATGAGCTGTCCCTGTATGGAGAGTGGAGTACAGTGGAGAAGGGGCAAATGTTTACAGTAAACTGCAATTATGCAGGAAAGGCAAAAGAGCCATTTCAGCAGCTTTTGGAAAATGGTGTTTACAGCAGCCTCGTTCGCACTAACATCTATTACTAGTCGTACCGATATATGTCTCTGTATCCCTCTCTGATATGCACTGCAGTATATTATTGGTTAAACACTGTTGACTTCATCATGATGGAGTACAGAGGACCTGGACTGGATTAAAGCCTGCTTGAAATTCTACAAACACCAGCATCACATGTGTGACAATTATTATTATCATTACCTCTGCGTGACTTTTCCACCCACATTTGTTAGTCAGATTGTTACTGAGTGATTGCACGTAACACAAGAAGAGTATTCATTCGTGATACCATTGTCCACACTTTCATTAAGAGCCAAATGTACAGTTATTTTGAAATCTATTCTCCAAGTATTGCAAAAACATGTGTTGCTCTTTGATGTGGATTTATGCCTCTTTTTAACATACACAACCTTTTGTCATTCCCATGAGAACATTCTTCAACTGGCTGATACATATATAATAGGCAAACTCAACATCTATTTGCTGTTTAACTTTCATGTCTGATTTAATTTCCTTATTTGGTGGCATCATTTTATATTAGTTTTTTTGACATATTGTTTTGTCCCAATAGTCGTAAGTTGTTGTTTCTTTTCCCAAGAGGCAGGAATACTGGTTTCACCGACAAAAGTAAACTTAATAAATCATAGTACAGCACATCCACCACAGGTGTTACATAAAGTGTAAGACTAGTGTTCAATGTGGCAACATTAATTAATAGTTCTATGTTTCTGAAAGATAATCATTCACTATTCTTGTTGAGACATATGAAGATAAATGATGGTCCGCAAGTATTAGAGGCATCATATTATGCATTTTGTGGTTTTATGTGGCATATGTACTTTTGTGAAGTTGGGTTTTTTTAATGTTACACATAGTTAGAAACTCAAAGTTTGAGGTGGTAGTGACAGTGAAATTCCCACGCTATGTTATATTTAAAATTACTTTTGTAGTACAGTCTGCTCTCTAACCAAATTCCCTAGTATTTATTTAGTACTAGCTTTAGATCACAGAGAAAGTCTGCAGATCATTGATTGCAGCTGGTTTGTGGTGGTGTTAATGGCATACAAAACAGTGTCATCAGTATAAAAATATGCATTTCTGTCCTGAGTTGGAAAATAAGCTTTATGTATTGGGCAAAAGGCAGTGGAACTAACACTGATCTTTATGAAACACCATCAACCATCTGGGAAACCACCAGCCACAACACTTTGAACTCAGCCAGAGAGGTATGATTTGAGTCAGTTGTGAGGAGAAACATAACCCACAGAGTTTCATCAGTTTATTTATTAGATTTTGTAGACATCAGAATCCAGAGCAATGGCCAGGTCTACTATGAGTGCAGCACATTGTTGCCTTTTTATTAAGTGAGCTAACTATGTCGTCCTCAACAGCAGTTGCCGCGACAGTTATGATTTCAGTAGTTTTTGGATATAGACATATAGCAATACATAGTACATAGATATATAGTAATTGTTAAGGTCACCAGTGTCACTCCCTTAATGCAGTGGGACACCTGTGCTGTCTTTTTGCCTGAGGTAAAAGTTGAATTAAAGATGCTTATGCTTAAGTAGTTTAGTAATAACAGGGAAAAGTTGACCAGGAGTTTCTCATTGCATTATATATCTATCAAGTGAGGACTAGTAGGAGGAAGGTTATGTGGTGCTGGAGTCTTGTCTTTGACAATAATTATTAAACATGCAATTAAAAGCTTTAACCATGTCATTTTATTACAAATGGGCCAATTTCCATCATTAATTTTTAGTGGGAGCAGCATGGCTGACGTTCTTTTGACATTTCCTTTGTTATCTGTAACTCAGTCAGTATTTGTGCCTTTTTAGTAGTTCGTCAGCTTTGCTCAATAACCAGTGAAAATGAATGTCCCCAATTAAAAGTAATTCAGTTGATGCATAAGACCATAAGTTCTCACTTACTTCCAAAGTTTCACTTGTTACAGAAGTTGGGCAGTAGACGCCAATGACACTGACTGAAGCACTAGCTCCAACACAAGGTGAAACACATCATCATCATCATCATCAACACATCCAAGGTGAAATAATCAAAGCTCTGAAGCAGTGGTGAGGTACTCAGTAGCACCTGTAAATTAGACTGCATCAAATATACAGTTTAAAAATTACCCTAAAAGTGCTTTTTGATCAAGATAGTGATATGTAATTGAGACTCCAAAGTATTCACCACTCCTTTTCCAAGGGATTTTGCAGGCTGTATAGAATAGAAAATGTGCTCTGACAGAGGTATAATTGAATTGACCACCTTCACCGCCCACTGCAGTCCGCCTTCGCCTCACACCTCTTCTGTGCCTGTGCAGCGGATACCGATTTCTTTGAGCATCAGAGAGAAAATAGTAAGATGGGAGTGTATTGATCATTCTTCTCGAGAGTAGAGCTTCACAGATCACTGAATTTCCCAGGCAGCCAACATTTTTGCACTAGGAGGGATGCTCTTCACATCTAGCCTCTGGTTATCTGTCACTGACAGCAGGGGCTGCTAAGAAGCTTTACGTTATCGTTGTTCAAAATATAAATCACCTTTTATAAACACATCCTCTTGCGAATAAACAAATCAGGGAGATATTTGCTACCCAGCACCTTCTTCTTTTCTTGCAGCCTTATCACTCTACCCAGAACAAGCATATTGAAATATTATGACGGACATAACGTTTTCAAACTATAATGGTGCACTCTGGCAAGCTTAGTTTCCTGTAGTGAATGTGGTGTCAGTTATCCTGCAGTAGAATATAACAAGGCAGAGAAATGACTATTCATGATTAATGCCCACGGAGCCATATAGCAGAGAAGTGAGCACACGTCTTTCCAGGTGAGATGGTTTCAGTTAGCATGTTTTATGGCTTAGCCTCTTTTTATAGCAGCAGTCAAAGATTATTAATAAGATCTGTTAATATCAAGATGAAATCGATCTGACAGAGGAAAATGTTTATTTCATATTATGTAGCAATCAGGCTGTCAGGTTAACCATCTGCACTGCTTCACTGTATCACATAGTTTACTGATCAGTCTGGCCATTTGCTGACACACACAGTTTGACTTTATACTTCATTTTGTCTTATCTTAATTTTTCATTCAACTGACAAGGCAGAAGTGGTGTAGCTGTTATATTTTATACAAAAAAATAATAATAATTATATTACAGGATTGTAATTCTTTCCATTTCATTTTTCAGCATTTTCTCAAATTAGCAACAAACAAATTGTTCTAGTCTTAATATTTCAGAAGTGGGTGTGTTGGCGAGGCACCATCTCCGTTACAGCAAAAGCAGAAACCCAAATGCTGTGAAGTGTCACAATCTCTTTAACAGGCCACTAAGAGTATGTATGTATGTATACATATGGTACGTGTGATTTTGGTGTTTGGTATGACATAATCTGTGGCAGCCAGAGAACAGCTAGGATCTATTGTGATGAGTTTCTCACAGCCCCATTTCCAGCTGTGATATGTACTTCCCTTCTAATTACAACCCAGCTCTTAATGATATTGAATGAATGTGTGTTTTTCAGCAGTACAGTATATGGACTGTAGCCTCTGGAGTGAGTGTTTGTGCATGTGTACTTTTCACTACTTGACAGCAGCAGATCATTGTTAGAAGTGAGTCTTGCTGGGTTACTGAGTAAGAAGTACAGATTAGTAGCACAAGACTTTTAATCATGTCTAAAATACACAGCTGGGGGGCTTGCCACCTGTTGATTTGTCAGCGCTAATCTCTATTTTCATTTTTCATGGTTAGTCCAGCTATTTAATTTTCATTGTTATGTCCCAGAGGAGCTGATTTGGTGCTGATTATAGGTGATCTCATTACATAACAAAGGACAACCACCCGAGTAATGATGAGGAGAGCTTACACCCCCATCAAGACTATTTTTCCCTTTCTGTTGTATGTTTTTATGGCTCTTTGCCCGCGGCATTATGTTTTTTGATTGTCTGTCCATCTGCACAGCTCTCAGGAATGCCTTGAGGGAATTTCTTCTGAATTGGCATTAGAATCCAACTCAAGGATGAATTGATTACATGTTCAAAGAGAATAAAAATGGGATAGATGTGAGGTTGCCTTGACTGTGACCTCACTTCTGTCCCAGTCTCTGAAACACCTGGAGGGAATTTCACTACATCTGGCGCAAACATCCACTTGTACTCATGGATAAACTGATTGACTGGTTGTTGGAGCTATGCAAGCATGAGGTGGTAACTGTAGTTGTAGTTGTCTTATTTTCACTTCTGCTACAGCTGCATGCATCATCTTCAGTCACAGCCCTACCTAACAGATCAGCTCTTTTACACTGAATCTTCTTCCAGGAATCTAAATCACACCTCCTCTCAGTACTGCATGATAAAGAGATGTGAGATGTGGACATTGCAAAGCTGTGCACCAGAAAACAGAGCAAAGATTCCAATTTAGATGTCATTTTTTTCTTGTTTAAGTCCAGCTTGTCTAAGAGCAACACAGAGACGACATGTCTGCGAAGATTCTCAGTCAGTTAACTGGAAGTTGAGTCATGACAACTGGACCTCTTTCTGTTAGGTTGGAAAGTTTCACTAGTCATTCAACAGCTTCATCCGTTTGTGGTGAAGCTACTTGGATGAAAAAAAGCCGTCCGGTTGCCATGACTCAACTTCCAGACAGAGAGCAGTTACAGCCTCTAGTGCCTTATCATTTACTCGTACTAACAGCTGAGTGTTGTGTATGCAGGTTAGCTAACAGCAGGTGATTCTTCCTTAGGCTACACTGTCTGCTCAGTGCAGACAGTTATTCAGGAGAATGCTAATGCATCTGCAGCACGAGGACAAAAATCAAACCACGTACAGCCTCCTACAGTACTTGGCCTCAATCAGTCCCCATATAATCAATATGCATATTTTATTTACAGTTATACAGTTTTCCTCCCACAAAGAGACCAGAAATCCTAACGAAAATGATTCCAACTATTCTGTTAATTAACTACAAGCTGAAGTGAGCACTCAGCCCCAGAGGCTCAGTTGGCTGCAGTGTGCGACCTTATTTTTTTGTGCATTTTCCTCTACAATCTGTCCCTCATGTGCTGTTCTGAGGTCGGAAAGTACTAATAGGCAGGTTCAATCAAGAGGAAAATGAAGTCTGTGCAACAATGCCAAATTGACTGTTTCACTGCTGTAATGACTACAGAAGTCAAGATGAAATGACGGGGCATGCAACTAATGGACAGTGTGATAGCCGCGAAAGCATTTCAATATTATTATCACCCTAAACTGGATTTATTGCTCGCTTCTTTTTTCTTCTTTTTTTTTTGTCTTTTTTTGACAGTGACTCTTTGATCAAGCCTTGTTGTTAGTGCCTTGTTCATCTAGGTAATGAATCTATTGTTTTACCTTGCATCTTAGTGTATCACCACATAGAAATTAATAAAACAGAAAGGGTTTTGGTCACACTGTTAGCCAAGTTCCAAAGAATAGTGTTTATACAATTAGAATTTTAAATGGACAGAAAGAAGTGGAACACACAGTAAAGTGTTTCCCTGAGGATTGAGCTGATGTCCGTACTCTAAACTTCTTCTCCAATAACGACTGGGATTGGCTCTGGCACCCCTGGGACCTTTTTTAATGAGCTAGCATTTCAGACTCATCTGAAACGAAATAGGGTTAGAGGACAAAGTTGCGCCAGTCTTAAGGTCACGTCAATAATATTTTTTAAAACAATAACTTGTCAATAAGTCATTTTACATCACTGATGGATTGGCATTTATTTTTTTCACGCCAAGGTCGATCTTACCAACTTTTCACTGGTGTAGGGAATAATTCTGACCAATCACAATACAGCTTGTTCAAACGTCACAAAAAAAAGTCAACAAGATCAACATCTGATCAAGTCTGTTTGAGGATTTTTCCTACCTGTGTTGTTGTTATTTTCCATGTATATTATTATTTTCCAAATGTATCTGAATGTGGAGAGCCTCCTGTGAAGTCAGACCCACACAACAGCACAGCGCAGAGAAATTTGCTTCTGAAAGTTTTTGAACTAACAGACAATTTTAATTATTTTTGTAATAACTGTACATTCTCAATTATTGTAATAAATTATTCTAATAACTGTAATGACTAATACCTAAAGGACTACACAGAGGATTATGTAGTGTAGCAGATGGCACATGAGCATGATGGAACACAGGTGGACAGGCAGGGCTGGGTGGAACAGAGTGGATCGAATGTCATACTTGCATCAGCTGAATCTGTGTGTAACTTACATTTTTTTATGTGTATACACACAAATAAGTTAATTAATTTGTTGTTGTTGAATGTTCTTCCAAGCACAATGTTGATTAATTCTCAAGCTGAGAACATTAACAATTCGAACAAATAAAGTGTGATAACTTGAGAAATAATTATGTTTTTAGCGATGAAACAGACGTTTGTTCCAATTTGGAGTCATTTGGGGTTTGATACCATGCTGAGGTAATAACCTTTAATATTCATTTTATTATTTATTTATTTTGTATTTCGCTAACTTCACATAAAGTAAGTGCAGTGTTTGGATAAGTTTGACTAGATGCCTAAACTTGCATTATTCTGTCTCAGTAACTCAGTCAGCTGCACACAGTATAGAAATTGCAAGTTGCAATGGTTGTACTTCATCATGTTGGCATATAAGACATAAGGCATATAGGGAAAACACTGCATTAATACTGCATGCAGGGGACCATATAAAGTAAGAATACAAACCGACATTTGAAGATTTTTCTAATTTATTCCACATGGTGTCTCTAAACTAAGAATCTTTGATTTAATTTTATCTATCCCTTCCTCTGTCCTCACTCAATCATAATTACTCTTCCTTTTCTCTAAGCAGTCAGTGTGCTTGCTATGACCCAAACACCCAGCCTGAGGCAGGAGATGCCATCTAAAATTGAATTTGGAAAAACTAGAAGAGAATACATTGTTCAGGTGGTGACAAATACAGAAGGAGCTTTCCATATATACTGCAGGGGCTTTTTAGCTGAGTTCATTTGAGGATAAAGATAGTTAAAAGCTCTCTCTTTCCCTGTTGCTGTCTCTTTCTCTCTCTCTCTCTCTCTATTTCTCCTTTTATTGCTAGACTGACTGTGCAAAATTTCAATTAGCCAGGGCAAAGTTGTCTTCATTAATAACACTACATTAAGATGATGCAGGAATATTTTAACACGGACATTATGCAAGAGAATTATGCAAGGGTCTCCAGAGTGGACCTTTTTCCTGTTGCTTGGCTGAATGTCCCTCATCTTGCACTTAGTAGCCGCTTTCACTAAATATGAGAACTATGAGCATGTGCAAGCTGGGTTTATGGTTGTTTGGTTGTTAATGTCAATCTTTAAAACAACACTTAAGGCCTAGTAGCTCTTTGCTTAGTGTAGGTCATAATGCAGCTGTAGAATCTGTGCATCTTAATGTACTATAACTATTTCACAGACAGCCGCGTTAGCCCCTGTGTTATTATTATTATTACTTTGCAGGTTCAAGGTGAACTGTGTTTGCTGCAACTATTGTCAGCCCTGACCTGAATGTAGAGCAGTTTTATTTTTGTTTTCCTTTTATTCGTGACTCCCCACTGTGAAGAGGCTCTTTCACATGTCCACATTCCACAATAAAAAAAAAAAAGTGGAAAAAACAGTCAGGCTGCTCTCTGCCTTGATTACTTATACGTTTTAATTAAAATAATAGCCAAGGCAAACATCCAAGTACACTCTAATGAAGACAAAGATGGGCAGAGGAAGTAAACAGCTCTCATGAAACAAATAACAATTCCCATAAAACCTTCACAACGCTAACAAAATTGGCATCTCTTATTTTATTTGCACCCTTTAATTGTCAGTTTTTCATCAATATCCCATAAAATCCTACTGCCAGCCTCATTTCTTTGTTAATTACTTTAGGATGAGTAGATAGTGTATGGTATGCTAAAGTGACCATAAATAATAGAAGGTTTGAAAAGTAATAGGCATAACCATAATAAAAAATTTAAAAGTCTTATTATATCTTTGGCATGTCATGTTCTATAAATGATTTCATGACAGAAAGTCAAATTATCGTGGAGACTCAGTAGTTACATCTGTAGCTTCTGCTTAAGCTTATATGTATATTTAATATGTTCTTGCATAGATGTATGACTTTGCACATGTTGTGCAGCATGTCTGTGGTGTGTTAGCCACCTGGATACTATAAAAATATGGAGATCCACAGCTGCTATGCATTATAATGCTTTTAATTCCCAGAATTTGGGAAGTTATCTGACGCTGTAATGTAGAAGCTGCTGTAAAGAAGTGGCAGAGGATAAAGTAGTCATAGATTTGCAGCGTCATGGAAGAAGCTCGAGAGTGAGGGAGGGAGCGAGGCTTACATAGTCAGGGAAGAGCAAGGCATTAATGTCACCTAGCAAATATAGCTCGGGGTTGTAGAAGTCCCAGCCCGGGATATGGCAGTGTCAGGCCTCTGTCTGCCAGGCCTGATGGATGAGGTGGAGTAACTCGTCAATCATGAGAGTTGCTGTTTCCCTTAATAGATTGGGCCTCACACTGGGAGAACCTACCTCCTCCATCGCTTTCATCCACAGTGATGGTGCAAATAGCCAGTCGACCTAAAGCACAAGGGGTCTGCCCCTTTCACATCTGAGCATGAATCCCACCTCCAAAAACAACTAGCTCTGGCACGCGATCAGTAGCTCCACTTGCTGTAGCATTTGATACTAAAGCAAAGGCCAGAGCAATTAACCTATTTCCAAAGGGTAATGAGAGTCTGTTTCTTAATGCAGATCAGCTGTCATGTGGTTAGTGTCTGTCCTATGAATGATACAACTCACCTCATCAGACAATGGTGCTAATTCTGCTTTCAAGGCAAATATCACAGCTCGCTTCAGCTGTAAACGGCACAGAATTAATACTCCACATCTACATTGCATAATTAAAGTCACTCCCTCATTACCTGTAATGCTAGGTGGCATTTTTTAAAAACCATTTAAAAAAATTCTCTCTTGAGGATTTTGTATGTTTTAGTACATAAGCTGTTAAATTTCAAAGATTGAAATTTAGCTGAAGCTGAAAAATTTCAAGAAGCCTCAACTGAATTCCATTTACAGTTTCTAGGGGTATTTTATATATGAAGAGGCCTATTACTGATTTGCATGGCAACAAAGAGAAATCTGGAGCAGTTCGCTAACTAACAGCTGACAGCAAATCGCCTCTATCTGGACAAGATGTCTTAATACACACAGAATTATCTTCTCTGAGCAGGAATTCATGAGTCTTCCCTCCTGCTTAGTTTCATCGTACACACACCTGCTGAAATGACACAAAATTGCTCAGCAATTGCATATGTACTTTCCCTGTGTTCCTTCATGTGTCCTGTATGCAGATCTGATTTTTATTTCCTTTGTTGCTTTGTGCTGAATTAGATTCATATGTTCTAAATCTATTATTTTTAATTATTTAAAACCAGAAAAAACTGGCATCAATATTATTGAAATGTTGCTTACTTTAATGGAATTCAGTAAAATGCCTTATAAGTTAGCAGCAGCATTGGTTAAAGCATCACATGTGCTTTAAATTATTCATCAACATCTGTTATGCAGTAGTTGTTGATAATTTTATTTCTTTTTTAAATGTATTATTGATTGCATTAGCAAATGCTTAAATAGTTGCACATGTTTTAATGTACAAAACAAATAATTCACATACTGCCCTCTGAGTAGAAACATGCATTTTTCGTCTTATGATCTCAGTGAACAAACAAACATGAAATATTTCATTGATCTGATTTATTGAGACTGACATCATTTTGAACCTCGGAAACAATCACAGAGAAAGGGATATTGATGAATCACCATTTGATATTCTTAATTTTATTTTTATTGTTTCCATCTCTGTAGTCTTCCTGTCACTCTGAAGTCATTCAGCGGAAATCTGTACTGTTTTTTAAAGCCTTTCTGCCAGTATTGACTTAATGCAAAATTACATGAGACCGAAGCATGAAGAGCACAAAGGTGATCAGATAATTTGAAAGGCCTGCTCTAGCACAAAAGGGGCTCTCTTGTGATGCAGCTTAACCTTTCAAGGAGGAACGTAATGGAGAGCAAAATTAAGTGATTATTGCCTTTGGAGAACTGATTCTGTGACTCTGGAGAAGAAAATGCAAAGCAAGACTTCTGGAAAAATTGTGTGAAACTACTCTACTTAATTAGGCATTATTTCTTCATAATTTAGCAAAGAGGTCACCCTTTCCTCTCTTGGTGTAGTGTTTTAGCTCATCCTTTTTAAAAAAAAAATTATGTTTTCAACTTTACCTTGTAATTTAGTAAAATTAGAGTTGTCAGGGCATTTCTGAGATTCTGCAAAACGGCATTAGCTTGTTTAGCTTATAGTTCTGGCCACAAAATGATAAAATATATTTCTATGGCGAAAGCATAGTAGATTTAGTGTTTGGGTGGAAATGATGTCCTAGAGGGATTTTCATCACATCAGCCTGCCTTCCAATATCTTGGTCTGTGACATTTTGAATTTTGGAGGATGTGGGGTGAGTTTTCCTCCATGGAGGAAATGTTGTTTTCACCTTCATCTACTTCTTTTGTCAGCAACTGAGAAATTCACGTTTTGTAAGTGCAAAAACACAAAAGAGAAATAAAAATCACCTTTCTGCCCTTCAACAAAGAAAAGAATGGCTTACATTTTTGAAAACTAATTCACTGAGCTCTGGCCATCAGCCACATTTGAAACTTTCACAACATGAGAAGCTTCCACTTTGCCTCCACAGTCTAGTAAGATATTATAGAAAGGTTTTCAACAGTTCGCTCATGTACAGTAATGACCTTATTTGCCCTCCAGCCCAGCAGTCACAGTTGAGCATTATCAGGGGAGTGGACTTTGATGTGAAGACCACACACTGACCACTTTGGAATAAATCTCAGACAAAAGGAGTAAAAAGGTTAAGGATATATTTATTTGCGGTGCTGTGCCTTTTCTACACATGGCTTACTCAAATATACTCATCTCAAATAGCAAACATTTTTATTTTAGGTAACCTTGGTTTTATTTAGTGCCTATCAGTGACATTAAACACTAGAAGTCCATTCATTGAGTCTGTCTTAACTCCCAAATCAGATGTAATCTTTTGGCTGGCTGCCGTGAAGGTCTTCATTTCCTCAATCCCTCCTATTTGTGCTCAGCTAACAAGGATTACCACTGAAAGTCTGTGTACTAAGCTAACTATGAGGCAGCATGGATGACAGATGTAGCTTAAGTTAATTATTCATCCCTGACATTTAGAGAGATACACCTTTTGCTCCACCTTTTCTGTTGCTCTGCCAGAGCTTGTATACAGTACACACAACACACTCACACCCTTTCATTATATTCTTAATTTATTAATTAATTATTCATTTTCGCACTCCACAAGTCATTGTTTGTGTACGTGCTTTTGTGTAATAACAATAATAACTAATGTTAGCAATGGATGCTGTTTTATAATTCACAGTCATTTTTTTGCTATATTAGACAGCATGAACAATAAAAAACACAAACTGGTTTCATTGATTATGTGCCACTGGTTCTACTTTAATTTTCATTTGAAAATTTTAATGGGATCTCTTTTTCTCACTCACGAGTGAGTGAGCATCCAGAGAGTGAAGATCAAGCTTAATGAATGTTATTTCTATTTTTTATGGGGATTGAATCAAATCCCCAAAAATTGCAAAGATAAAATAAAATAAAACATAACTACAGTTTAAAAAATGTACTTAACTTGTCACAAATCACAATCTTGCCAAACAGTATTTTAAGTTATGTCTCCAAACTTCTCATTTCATTAGACTTTTTTAATAAATGCATTTTCTTTCCAACATCAGGGCATTTACTTGAAAAGTGCAGATTACTCTTTCTCATATATCTGATTTAAGGCCCCCTGTCTCCATGATCATTTTGCATTAAATTTTCTGTGTAACTTCTCTTGTGTTCTGTCAGAACACACAATTACATTTAAAAAGGTAAATTCATAAATAATATAAGGGACCACTCACTTAGTACAGCTGGGGTGGGGTTGTTGCTGCAGCCTTCCTTGGTCAGTTTTTGTCCATTTCTTATAGTGGCTAATCCAAGCTAAAGTTAGTGAGCTCGAGTCCAGTTGCAGAGTTTATTTAATTTATCTGCTTATGCTTTTGTTGTACTGCATTTGGGAGCAAATCACGAAGTATAACTTTAAAATATGACTCCTCTTGGCAAAATTATAATCATCTACAAACCAAAAAAATCACTTTGCTGCTATGGCACAAGAAATATTTGCTGTTCCTGTGACACTGGAAAGATGGTGATATGGCCCTAAACCCTGTGCTCACATACACTGCATAGCCTAACTCACATTAACATCTTCAAAAATACTGGGCTATTCAGATCATGTATCCTGAATCCCACAGGAATGTTCCCTTTGAGTCACAGAGGTACATGGTTGATCCCCTTCACCATGCCCCCTCCTGCTCCACTTTTCAGATCTGCCTCCTAAACTCTCAATTGCCCTCTTCTAGTGCACCCACAATTAATGTTCCATCAACCTCCATTTATTTTGAATTGATTCACTTCGTCTTCTTAACTCGCAGGGGAAATATTGTTCTGGTTTGTGTCATGGAAAAGGGTCTGGATCCATTATGCCATTGGCTGATTTTAGATTAAAGATCTTGCACTGCACTGCAGGCCTTGTGACAGAGCCCCAGCCTGGTCCCCTGTATGAGTTAGTTTGCCAGTGCTGTCTATATATAACCATCTCAATCAGCTCAGTGGCTGGTTGGACTTAAACTGACCTTACTGCATTATATGAGCCAGAAGGACTTCTACTGACAGGACCTCTGCTCTTTGTAAAGGTCCTCAAATATATTTATCTTTATTTAAGTAAAACCACTGGATTGTTTGAAGTTTAAAACGTATGCCTGCCCTCTGTTGAACATTCAAAATGTGTGCTTTAATTCCAAGTTTTATACGCTTAATCTGCCTGCATTGTTGAGTTAATCATGTGACAGTCAACGGAGTTTGGGTAGGGTTCTGTCACATAGGTCAATCTATAGGTTGTAGTCGTGATTACACTTGTAGCCCAAATGTTTCACTTTATTCACTATATATCAGTATTTTGAACTACTGGCTACATGGATCAATGCATTAATTTAATTAATTTAAAGTACTAAAACACTGCAAAAAAACTTAACTGCATCATGTTCAAATTACAACAAACATGAAATACATTATTCTTGTTAGGTTTGGTTTGTGTTTGGCCACCACACTCTTGTGTTCAGGTCATGTGTGGATAGAAAACCACAATCTGACCTAAGCACGACAAACCTAGCTAGCCTAATGGCAAGCAAACACTATAGTCTAAAGCCTGATATCAAATGTGCAAATTTACAAAACAAGATTTGCATGCAGAAACCTTATTATACAACCTTACAAAATAAGTTTACTGGTATAAGCCCAGCTATGATATATATATACATTAATAGAGATATGCACAGTAAGATATAATATTAGCAAACAATGATTCCACATATATACAGGTTTTCCATATTCCACTGAAGTGCTAGCAACCTGACAAGGACAAATAAAACACATTATTATTTATTCCTCCTTTATATTTTCCAAAGGCTTATGTCTTTGTTTCATTTTTTCAGTGAAAGACTGCAAAGATTTAATGTTAAAGAGCCTCTTTCGAAGATGGACAGTCTGAAAGTGTAGAGGTCACTCTGCTTCTGAAACTTTGCATTTAAACACTGTATTTCCTCAGCAAATCTACCTAAACTCTGTGACTGACTGACTGGCTGTAATAACTTAGGTCAGCGTCTTTTAGAACTTAGTGTACCTTTTGGGGTTTTAAAAAGAAAAATAACTCGATACTCACAGGCTGTACTCCTAGTATTTATTCACAGCTTCTATTTTGAAGGCATTCTCAAAAAATGACACATAAAACTTACAGTATAGCCTTCTTCTTCTTCTCGCTTTTTCTGTTCACTTTGCATTAAAGGACTGTGAAAGAAGAACATGGTGTGAAGGCAAATGTTACAGGTACTCACTTGTATCATTTTTCTTCCGAGGACCTGACCTGGCTTAGCCCCCTGACACTGACCCGGACTGCAGGCGTGCTTGACAGCTCTGTAAATGAGCCTGGGGCCACTGTGTTCCCATGAGGATGCAGTTCACAAAAGAAACCAGAGAGACATGCTCTCTGAAAGTCACATACATCTCTCTATTCTAGGAAGGTGGAAGGACCAAAAGGGATTTCTACACATTCAGACACACACGTGCACACGCAGTTGAGAATAACCAGTATATAAATCTGAAGATTAGCTGCCTTGCTGCTACATGTGAGGTCGCGATTAAATGTGACCTGGCCTGTAACTGCTCTACAGTATGCGAATCCTCACCCTTGCATACTAACACTCCTGGCATGACACCAGAGAATGACGGGGGTAGAAAGAGCATGAGAAATACAATAATTGCAGGGATCACACATGAAGCTTCTTCTGTTCTGTAGGCCATGAATCTCATTTTGGACAAAGATAACTTTTATGATTCCAAGAAACACTTCATCAATATAATGCAGGTACTGTTTTCTAACTGTTCCTCCGTGATAAACAAGCAAGACTAAGAAACTCATTGCTGTAGATAGGCATTTGTAAGGATTTATATGCCATCATGTTGCCCCGTAATCGTATTTTTGGGATGTAGTTGAGGTTTGTCTGCATGTCTGAAATCCTGTGTTTGCCAGCGAGAGTTTACACACATGAGAGCTGCTTAGCCTTCCTCTCAAATTACTACATTTTGAGGCAGAGTAAACAGAATAATCTCATTTTATCTCATCACATCTAATCTTAACATGCTATCTCAGAAAAAAACCCTTGGATTGAATAATCAAAACATTCCTCTAAACATTCCTCCTGCTTGTGGTGTGTGCAGTAAGTACAGAAATAAGTGAAATTAGCTGACAAAAGTAGAATACAAGGTCTTGGGCTGCAATGAAACTCTTACATATTTGATGACTTGGGTTTTGAAAAGACTTTGTCCGACTTATGACTGTTTTTGTGTCCCTGCTTTGAGCCCACTTAAATTTTAAAAAGTTTGTTTTAAAGTGGATCTGCAATCATGAGAGTTATTTTAAGCAAAAGGTTAGTCTTTTAGGATTACTTTATTTCATTTTTGATGGCCACTGACAAAATGGCACTGCCTCCCAGAGTGACTCACACTCTGGCTCGCAACCAAGGTAACAGCCAGTGTGGCAGTGTGGTGATCACGTACAGAAATTGCATTCAACGTTCTCTTGAAACTAATCCCCCTGTTAGCTTTGTCTTTGAACTTGCGTTTGATGACAGTCTGGCCTCCATTGCAGGTGCTAGAATTCTTCAAGTGATGACTGGGGGTCAGTAGCAGCAACTGGGAAGTGAAATACACACAGCATGTAGTTGGTATATGCAGTAGGCACATGTGCAGACTTTCCACTGTCTTTTTCACTATTTGGATATGTCAACCCTTCATAAAAAATGAAGCATTGAAAACTTTCAGTCTCCATGTCTAGTTATGTCTTATGTCTTTAGTGCATGCACATACACAATTTGCTTAGCGTGTGACTATACATTAACAAGCTGGTCTTTGACCTTAAGTGTTTAACTCTAATACAGTGGTTTGAGGACACTGGTGAATCCTTGTTTTTATTCCACCAGAGGTAGTACTAGTGGTAGATAGATATAGAATCTCAGTTACTACGCAGATACCTGGTTGAAATATAGTATAGACAAATCCTCATGAAAAAAACATGAAATAACAGTAATAATATGTCTGGATAATATAGGGCAACTGCAAAAAGAAAAAATCCAGATTTACACCATGAAAGATGTCATTAAAATGAATGACTGTAATACATTTTGTGCCCATATTAACTATCCCTGCAGGGCATTTTGGAGCCATCCATGGATAAGTGTAATAAAATATGCACACTTGTGAGATGTGCGTGTGAGGTGTGTGTTAAAGTAGCAAAAGAACCAACTGAAAACCAGCCTTTCCTCTCCACCAGCTGACCATGAGTTCTCAGATTTCCTCAGCATGAAGCAGGCTCTTTATCATCCACATGCTCTTTGGAAAATAACATACATGATGTTGAAAGGGTTAGTATGACAATTCAACAGAGTACAGAGTATTTGTTTCTGACAGACTTTAATGCAGATCTAATAAGTATTGATTTTCTCCGATATAGTTTGCAGACCCAGCATTGATATGTTCATTCTTTTCCTTTTTTCAAGTTGTTATCCTTTCCCCTCATAACATGAATACTTTTTTTCTAAAGGAGACTACCACAGTGTGTGTTGGCTGGCCAGTGAAGGTCATATCACAGCATCAACGTAACATTACTGCCTGAACGAAGCCTCATTTATTCTCTGTCTCTTCTTTGTCTCCTTATCTTTTTGTCTTACAACAGTGAGGTGGGTTATAGTGAATAGTACAGCTATTACAAGATTTATGTCACACTATTAATACATGGATTGATACACCACTATTATTTAGTGATATGTTTCATTGTGCGACCATTGGACAGAGATGAGGGAGTGATGGAGATTCAGGGGTTGGCTGACCAGAAAAGTGTGGTTGCACAGCCAATTTCCCCTCGGGGCTAATTAGCCTTTCGACTGTAAAAGCGCCTCCAATGAGCTGTTTAAGAGCGGATAAAAGAAGAGATGAACAGGGACAGAACCAGTCAGGGAATCTTTTCTGTGTCATCAACCTGCCACTAAACCTTGACCTTTTTGCCAGTCACAAATGGAAGACTGTGTTTATTAACAGCATAGGTTTGGAAGTGGGGCTTGTCTCTGACCTCAATGATATTTGAAAACTGTGGAAACTGAGCTTTTGCTACTCTCAAGTGCTGGTTGAAGGTCATTTCTTTTGGGAGTCCTCCATGAAAAGTTTCATATTGTCACAGAGCCCCAGATGGACGCAATAGCTCCTAATTCTTACCCTGTCATCCCACATGAGCTGTTTTTGAATGAATAAAAAGATGCAATAGGATTCTGAAGATGAGCAGAGATATAAAGAAAGCTCCTGCAATAACCACGGGGAGCACTGAAGAGGGCTTCACCATATGGCAATAAAATGTAGTTTAAAGCACATTAAAAGTTTGAAGTGTGAGGTTTTCCCTAAAGAACAAGGTTTTATTATGGTTAAAGCTAAAGATTTTAAGAATCTTATTTCTGTTATTACTACAGCTACCAAGGCTTGTGTCATTTGTTTGTTTTTGCCTTTCAGATTAGTCTACATCAAGGAAAGGTTTCCACAGTGATTAATTAGTTTTGGCCTTTAGACAAGACTCAGGTGCTGTGGCTGTCATTCCAAAGGTGTAATAGAATCACTTTCTCCACTGTTTCCCCTCTGGATGAGGAGCAGATTCAGGCGGAGTGTCATCAACATGCAAACAGCGTCTACAGACACACTGCACCTCTATGCATACAGATTGACTCTTCGTATTGGTTAATGTAAGGTCTTGTTTTCAGTCTGTGTTCTCACTCACACTCTAAGTTTATTATCTCCAAAATGAAGTCAGTTGTGGCACACACTCACGGAATAAGGTCAATTATCCAGGATTTGTGCCTCTGCAGTATTCTCTTATTCCAGCAGGTCTGCAATATACCCGGTGCTCGTTTTTATCTTTTGTAAAAATACATTATGAATTATGACATGAATTATAGGAAGTACTGCAATGTGCTTGGGTAAAAACGGGTAGAAAAACAACTGTTCCTTAATAGCATGAAAAGAAGTAACAGGGGAACAAGTAAATTACAGTATAAGGGGAGACAGAAAAGGGCCAATAATAAAAGCTTCAACTGTACACATCAGGCTATTTTATCATTTTATAGCAAAGGGTGTATTAACATTAGCAAACCTCTCTACACTACTGTATATTCCCTAAGCTCTGTCTTTTAAAGTGTGGTGAATAATTTACTATATGAAGAGAAAAGTCTATTTAACATGCCTTTATAAGTGCAGGGAAAAAGTCATTTAGCCTGTGGCATGGCATGGAGTGACTATCGATTATATGTCTTTCAATCTGTATATCCTCTTTTCTCACTTTGCATCTGCCTGGTGCTCTGGTTTTCACTTAAGCGGATGTGCATATTTTGCGTCTTCATCTTCTTTCTGTCCCTCCAGGGATGCATAATGCCTCACATTGCATAACAGAAGTGTTTCCATTCACAGTACTGCTGCTCCAGGAATAAACATATGCTTAGATGTTCATACTGTTTCTCTTAGGCATTTGTTAAAAAATTTGTTCCACCTCTCTGCAAGCCCTCTCAGAGCACAAATGGTGAATAGACATGGTGTGTTTTTACACAGCTACAGACTTCACCCCCTCATATTCATTTTGGGTCCCAGCTAACTCACCTCTTTGGCAAATGTAATCATGTTCATTAAGAGTGTGGATGAGGCTTCATGACATTGAGGTGAAATGATTTAGCTCATGTGCTTGAGCCAGTATCGCTAATAGATGTGTTCCAACAGCAGCAGGTCAGCTCTTGGTGGGTTGCGCAGTACTCAGACCATCCCTACAGCAAGGCCATGCGCCCACTCCATGCATTTTCCAAGTGAAGTGAGTTTATAAGCAATCTAATGCACACACACACACACACACACACACACACACACGTACACTGTGAACCTAGCAGTCTGTTTGTGCACAAGGTCAGGGAGACTGACTTCGTAGATAAAACCATAACAATGCACAGATACCCAAGTGCTTTGTTCATTTCCAGGGAGAAATCCCAAGGCTACTTTTCACCTCATTTTAGGCCAGCAATTGTCAGGCACCAGAAATACATTTGTAACGACATGTTTTGCTCTTCTGGCAATCTCAAACGTAGCCAGACAAGGTCAATCAGTTCATCCCACAAAGTCCCTGTGCCCATTAGGAAAGACATAGCATGCTGCATTTGCTGGTGTTGTTGTTAGCAGAGGGCATTGTTTTGTTTATGGTTTCTGAAATAGGGATGCAAGTGGAGAGATGTGCGTGTATTAAGCATATGGACATCTCTGCTGGGGAACTCTGCAGTAGATGCCCCTTTACATGGCCATTTAGCTGCTGCCTTCCAAAGTGACAATGAGTCTTGGGATCATTACAATAACAATACTGCAAAGGGTGAAAAGGAGCCGAGAAATGTGCACAGTACAACAATAACGATACAGTGCATTAGGAATTTCCTATTTCCTAGAGTCCTTAGTTACCCTGCTCCAGGAGCTATACAGGGAACAGGTTGAGTGCCCCACCTATCTAATGCACAAGGCTCTGGCCATGCTTTACCTCTGCTGAGCCAGCATACTCATTAAACCTTTCAACTAGTGAAACTCAATGGGAGACTGTCCAATCAGCTGCCCGCCTCTAAGGATTTTCAGCATGGGTGCACTGGCAGACTGGAGTAAGATATTTATATGAGCCAAATGTGTGTCTCTATGGGCAAGGCAGTTTATGTGGAGGAAAACAGGAACTCATAAAAATCCAACTGCTTCCACATAAATAAATATCTGTTTTTCTTAAAGCTTGACTTTTTACTATACACAAAGGCCTTGTAAGATATCTTCTTAAGCACCTTTGATGTCAATAGCAAGTGGCAATTGTCATTGTTAATTAGCGCCTTGTGTGAGGAATGTCTCCTATTATCAGTTCCGTTTATGTATTTGCATTTCATTGTCCTCAGCAGAACATCACTAATTTTTTTTTATGGTCATTTAAGTTTCCAAGCTTTGGTTGTGAGCTGAACAGTAAGAGAGAGTAGTAAAACAGAGCGGCTGCCTTCCCTGCAGCCACCCCCCATCCGCAGTGTGAAGAAGTAAAGGAGCTTTTATCTCCTGTGGCAATGTTTGCCTGTATTTGGACCAAGGCTTTGGTCTCCAGCTCTGTGCTTTGTATTGTGCTTGGCTTTCAGGCCTCATTTCTTGTTCATCTCTCCGTCCACCCTCTCACTCTCTCACTGGCTGTGTCAAGTAGAAATACCTTGCTTTCTGACCCTTCCTGATGCTCTCCTGCATGTTCGCAGTGCAAAATGTAAGTGCCTGTGTCTTTTTAGGCTGCTTGAAGAGTCATTGTGTGATGGTAAGAATCTAATAGAAGAATTAGTCAGAGGTATCTTTCACTATTTTCCTCACCTTCCTCCATTTTGTATATTTGTCTCTAAGGGAAAGGTTGTTGTCAGGTGTGAAAGAGTGTGGATGTGTCAGCACAGGCAGCAGGGATAGCTCTGGACAGGCAGAGAAAGGCTGGTCTGTCTTTAATCCTTCCTGGCTCAATTGATTTAGAGTCACTTTGCAGTGAATAGGTCTTTCAGCTCTTCTCTTGAGTGAGAGGGAGGAAGAGAGACATGGCAGGCTTCTGCATCATTGATAGGTGCATCATGGAAGACCTCTAAATGGGGTGAACTACACTGCTACTAAGGCATCCAACCGAATTGCACCATTCTGGATGCGTGACTAAGCATGTGATGGATAGTTAAAACATTTCCTAAGAGAACATATCAGAGCTAAACTGAAATGATTTCTTCAGATGACACGTGTTTAGAATATCCAAGAATGCTGAAAGCAGTTGAGATGTGTAGACAGGACTGTAAATACTGAACTCCATAAAAGCTCAGTTGTCTACAAATTAAAGCGTACACAAATAATGGCTCAATCAGTGTGATTTGTTAGGCAATCTCTCATATTGTGAGTCTGCCACGACTCGCTGGTTGAATGAATGAAACTTTAACAGATACTGTACAGCTTCTTAATCTTGCGCTCTGGATCTGTCTCGGCCCTTTGATTTCATGCAATGTTTATTCTTAGCCTGAAAGCACTGCTTCCCTCAGCCACCATTGCAGAACCTGTGAATAATTTACTTGTTATACAACTCAGCTGTATACTATCCATTGGGGAATGAATAGGATGCCCCTAGGAAACTAGTGAAGACAA
>OMLM01008779.1:68787-110558 GCA_900302695.1 Helostoma temminkii
AGAGCATTAAAAAAACATGAAATTAACAATTTCCCATTGAGATTATTAAGGTTAAGAACACTGAACCATGTGGCTGAGCAACTTTTAAAACTTCGAAAGTGTTCATTGGCAGCAAATGAGAACATACGCCCACAAAGCTGTGAGTGTATATGAATTCATAAATGCTTCTTCTTCATATACAGAGCTGGTGCACCATGGCTTCAGTGTATAGAAGCACTTCCTTCTTTCAGCATCAGACAGTTATACACTAAACAACACAGATACTCAACCAATCTGTCATAACTCCATTATTTCATTTGGGCCTTGGCACGAATAATGGCCTAACCCGTCCTTCTCAGTTTGGAGTCTATGACTCTTTTCTAAAATCTAGGTTCAATTACCTCCTCCCATGCTGTGCACAAGAGCTCAGTAAATATCAAGCTGATGGGGAGTGAAGTAGGGTGAGGAGAGTCGCAGTGCTGTGTTAGGAGGCATTAAACCTTCTTTTCCTCCTTTCACATGCTCTTAAGCCCTGCAGCACTTTATTTCTCCTTTTTTTCCCCTCCCTCTATCACAGCCACCTCCTTTTGGTTTTTTTTGTGTGTTTTTTTTTGTTTGTTTGTTTGTTTTTTGTTTTTATTTTCTTGCTGAGTGGTACTCCAATTGTAACAAAATTTTAATTCTTCTGAGACTTTTAACTATTAAATTATGTCTTATTTGGGTGCCAGTGTATGAGAATCCCAGGCTATCAGGCTGCTGGTCATAGCTTCAAGTAAGCAAATAAGCATGTTGCCTGATAGTATTCCATAAATATGTATGGAGGGAATTAAATATTTCTTATGGACTACAGATTAAATACACATAAAGGCATAAGACTGGTCATGTTCCTTCCCCTCTAATCTATAGTCATGTAGGTTTTCCTCACATTCTGTAGCATTCAGAGACACAAATGACTACGGCAGGGCCATAACAACTCTGATTTATATTCAGCATGTTTTCATCTGTATGATAAGGTGGATTTACAAAATTGTTAATACAAGACTCTCCCTCCTTCTCTCTGACAGTTCTTCATTGTGCTGCTGATAATTCTCCTGGCAGAGCTGATTTTACTCACACTGTTCTTTGTGTACTCAGATAAGGTAAGTTTATTTTGTTTCCTATGTTATGTCTGGATGTTAAGTTTGCATTTTCTTCATGCAGTCTAACCCCTCAATGCTTATCCATAATGTGTACACAAAAGGCCAGAGCAGTAAGGCACATGTTGGAGCATTTACTGCACAAAGCAATCAAAACGTGCTAGGGTGATAAACATCTCTACACGTCCGGAGATCCAGAGCAACCCACATTTTATATTTGGTTGTTTCTCGGGCAAGAGGTTGAATGTCTTCATTCTACTGTTAACCCAGCAGTCAAAGGTTAGGCCACAAAATGCAGCCAAATCCCCACCAGTTGGCTCTGGGTAATTTCCCATGACCCCTGAGTGGGCCCAAGTTAGATCTACGTCTGTGTGGCGACAACAGATGGTGATATGGAAAGCTCTGGAGATTATTGACATCCACGATCAAGCTAGACTCTTCTCCATTTTTAATAAAATCACACCACAAACATTTCATCCTGAAGATGACAAGTGTCTTGTGCAGCAATGAATTCTCATATCTCTTCTCAAGGACACAGAGTTGATAGATCCACCTGTTTATATATTCAATGTCTCTATGTCACCCAGCCCCTGGGATGTTAGTTAATTCTCCCTCTTTGTTCTGAGGTTATTGCTCAAACGTAGTCTCTCAGGCAGATAAAGGAATTCATTTAGCAGCCAATCCATTCTCAGATTTGGATCAGGTCTCACAGGCACACCCTGTCAGGGGTAAATATGTCTGTTGCCTTATCTCCAAATATTACCGGCTTAACTTTGAAAAAAAAAAAACTCCAAACGCCTGATCCCTCCAGTGGAATTTAAATAGAGAGCCACTTGACTTCACAGCAGCACCTTCCCATCACCTGTGAAGTTGGGGAAAAGATAGAAGTAGGGCTGGGGATTTCTCAATTGAGAAATCAAATGAGTCAGCATTAGGTTCCATTTTCTGTAAATAGCAGCTGTTCTGTACGTTATGTTTGTCTCATCTTGCCAAATCACAGTAAAGCTACAATCATTTTGATCATTATCAGGGATAATTCCCGTTATTGGTCTTCAAATGTCATTGAAAAACAAAGTCATTACAGCAAATTATATGTTATTGGAAATGACATTCACAGACTGTCTCCATATAAGACGGTCTGTTTAAGTTTAAGTTAGTTAAGGGCAATTGATGTCTAAACACAGGGCCTGCAGATTTTGTTTTCTTTTTCATTTCCTTGTCCTCTTGGCTTGCCTCTCTACAGTAAAGTGAGATCTGGTATGCTGTGCGAGACTCTCCTCCTCTGCTACAAGCTGTGATCAGAGGAATCACTAATTCACTTCTCCTATTTGATCTCCTAATCACAAGGCATTTATTAACAAGTCTAGAAGACATACAGTAGTTGGCAGCTTTTAAACGTGTATCGACAGAAGCCCGCAAAACAGATATTTTAGTCTTTCAAATAGGTCATCTTAAAGTCATGAGTGATGTTTCTGTGAACTGTGATCCTTGCAAGTGACAAGCTATCAGTGAAATGTGGGGAAGTAACCAACATACAGTAACTGGTTTTACTGCAGGGGCACATTTTTTGCTGCTTTTTAATTTAGCCACTCATTCTTGTGCCTTATTTCTGCATTTCCAGCAGTTTAATCCAGCTTAAGAGGTACTGCTTTTTTTCTTAATGGAGAATTTTTTCTTTCTCATGTTCTTGCCTCCAGGTATGGTTTATATGTACGTACCCTCTCTTTGCCTTGACACCCAGTGGTGTTAAGCTCTCTGATTAAATGCCATGTACTGTATAGGCCTTAGTATAATAAAGGCTGCCCCCACAGTTAGCAACCAGCTGACTACAGCAGATGGCTGGGCCACAAACCAGATTACAGCCATCCGTCTTTAACGCTGTGACCTCATTGTGCCGTCGTCAACCAAATGCACCACAGAAAACTAGTGGTTTATTAGCTCCAAAAGAAGAAGCAGAGTATCAAAGCACCAGATAATGTGCACAGGAATGTAGAAAGAAGGCAAAAAAGGAAGATACAAGAGGTGGGGAAGGTATGAAGAGAAATCAGGTAGGATGGGGATAATGGTTAATGTATTATGGAGGTATGGTGTTGGCAAACAGAGAAAGATACAAATAGTCTAAAGGGAGGATCAAAAGATGACATAAATGAGACATGGTATCCGTTTAAGGGAACAGGGAGAAAGGCAATGATTTCGTGGAGGAGAAAGGAAAGTTACATACACAAGAGACTATAACGAGTCAGAGAGCAGGGGTAGCTGTGCCCGGGTAAGGCTATGCTTATTTGTCTTACTAACAACCCAACAAACCATCAGACAGACACAGCCATGTGTTGCATTTGTGTATTGGCAGAATTAGGTTCAATCTCTGGCCGTGCTTTATTTTTCTAAACCAATTACAGAGGGGTAGTGGGGGTCCTCCCCTAGCTCAGTCGAGTGCCCTGGCCTTGGGCTTTCCGGCACAGGCTTGCGGAGCAACTGAGGGAATTAAGTGTTCTGTTTAATGATGTGCTGTTAGGAACCTCTGGCTCTGATGCTGTTTCTCTCCACATCATTTATTACACTTTCAGCACAGTTAGCACATGCACATGTCAAAAGCTGTGCAATGAGAGCAACCGTTAAATGTTGTTAGCTTCGGCTCTTGGGATCTAAGTGACAGAGAGTTTGACAATTAAAGCCAGTGTGTCGTGACATATGACAGTATAATGACTGTGTAAAAGAGGTTAAGAGTACTGGACACAGACATACAGTAGACTGTATTTGACAAATTAAATGTGTCCCCCGAGTTTTTTCTTGGAGAGTGTACAGCTCATGATGCTAAATAGGTGTAAGTATCTGTTTAGGGTTAGAGTTATGAAATAACACACTACTCTTATACAGATTAAGATGAGCCATTCATGCTTTGTCATGTCAGGAAATAGAAATGTAATGAGTAGTCCAGCGAATCAGGAATATGACCCGAGTACAGTCCTCTGTTTTACAGTAAAGAGCCTCAGGATTGGTGTCTACTGTATTTACCATTTTACCATTTGTATTTATTTTATTTATATTGGACTTAATGTAACCATCATCAAAACTTACTTCAGCCATATCCAAAATAACTTTAATTACGGCCACACACCAGAATTTGTAGTCATGGTACTGTATAATACTGCTTCCTATATTTTTTATACAGACCTTTAAAATCATTTTAATTAAATATAAACTAAGTGCACAACCTTGTAACTGCATCACTGTGTCGTTATCAGCAAAAAAGCTCTGAAAAATGCTGTCCAACACCAAACAGCAGGTAGAATTTACTGTAGTGACTAGGTGGAAAATGTAGGGGAATTTAGCAGCTAAAGGACCAAATATATTCCCTAAAAGTCAGTGGAGACCACCAAGAGCAGAGCGAGAGAATATTTGATCTGTGTTCATCAGGTGGTCAGAAAAACTGTTACAAACCATTAAAAATGTTCTAAATATGGCAACTTTTAGCTAACATATTCATGTAAATGAGAAGTGTGATGTTCAGACCTTTTTGTAAACACATCTCTTGTTGCAGGTTCAGGATAACGTCTTTAACATAAGTTAAAGCTACAGTATGATTTTGAGACTCATACCAACACTAGCTTAAGTTACATATTGTAGCTTTTATGCTTTTTATTTTATTTATTTTCATTTACAATAGTTGTCTTTCACATGTGCACAGAAGTTCACAGCCTCTATTGGGCTATAATTTCATACATAATTACAATTAGTCTTATTTTGCTAATTTCTTTTTCTTTTCTGTCATAGTAGTATGGTTAATAAATCACTTGTGGATTTTTTTGTACTGTGAAATTTTACTGCAGAGACATATGAAGTTGAGCATTGTAACAATGTTTACAGATTATAATTGCTCAAAGCGAGAAATAGTGGTTGAGTATAAATGAATAAAACTCACAGACAATACACTAATTGCTCTTCTTTATGCCCACCACACCACACATATAAAATAAGTAAGCAATGTTTTTTTTATGTGAAAAAACCCTAAATGCTTCACAGTATTTACCAAAACAGCCACCCGAGGCACCAGTTGTTAGGCAGCTGTCTAAGACAAAGCTAATGAGAAAGAAATGCTAGGAAATCAGCTCTGGTCTACAGCTCAAATAGCTCTAAATTTGTTTTAAAAAATTGCCACCTTTTATGGCACAGATGTGACCTTCGCTGTCTGAGTAAAAAATGATTTTGTTTTTCATATTGAATGTTGAAATACAGAATTTTTAAAAAATTGGATCAGTGGGCACAGTCACAACTGTGAACTTTGGTAAGTGAGTAGGCAGTGTCGTTCTGCACCATGTGTAGTCCCAGTGTACCTAGTCCTCAAGGTGCTTACATTTCACCTGTTTCATCCAGTTCTGACAGAAAAGAGTCCTCACACTGGATTTATGAATGTACTGTATCTCTGCTTGGATCAGATAAAACCATAAAAGTGTGTTTTAGGGACAAAAATAGTTTCTAGACATGAACATTTAGTAACTTCAGCACTGGCTGCTTCACATCAAGTGACAGGTGTTTATCAGACAATCCACCACCCACTCTCTGTTGTCTGCTCTCATGCACAGTGACAGAATACACATCAATTTGGATAGAAAGCCTACGCCTTCCTCTGCCCTGTCAACGTGTTTATCTGCACTTTTCCCTCTGTTTTCTCTCATGTGTTCTCCTCTTTTGACGTGGCAAACCCTTAAGAGCATTGACTCAGTCAGCTCAGAGAAAATTGCCAGCTTCTCTGTGTAATGAGAAGTATGAGCTGTGTCAGCATGCCACACCTGAGATATTTCATTGATAACTCGCTATGTGTTAAATGTTCTCAGAGTACAGTGTCAGTTTTTTGTGTGTGAACAGTTTTCAGTACAAGCAACATGTGTTTTAGTGCAGTTAGTTTCTTTATTGGAAAAAAAAGCAGTCTAATGCAACAAAGATGTGTTTGCATTTGCTCCTTTAGCAAGGAGAAATGGGTGACATAGTTGCATGATCAAATCCCTGTTTGTTCTGCAGTCGTTTGTCTGCCTCTAGTTAGTGATAAATCTGGATCATTAAGTTTCATTTCAGGCTGTAACAAAGACTTCCACATATGAAATGGAAGATGTGCAAAGACTTACTGGAGACTAAACAGATGATTTTTATTGTAGCAGGTGGAGGTGCAGGGTTTGCTCCCTAGTGTGAGGAGTAAGTAATGAGCGACCAGCGTCACATGTAGTCTAGATAGAGAGGAGAAGATAAAAGATAGAAAAGATTGATGATGCTGCGCTTCATCTCATTTTCCACCCATTTTCCAGCCCAAGGTGCAATACACACATCCTCTCTTTTGTATCAGCAAAGTTACAGAGCAAGAAAAAAAATGTAATTTGAAATTATACAAATCTTATTTCAAAGATTTTAGAGGATGCTATAAGTGGGTTTTGCATGATTAATGATTACTAAAGCACTTTATTGCCAAGGAAACTTTAATTACCCAGTAGAAAATCAGTTTTTCTTTTTCTTTAATTCAGCAAATAATTTTCTCACCCCTCCCAGCTCAGAAAACAAGGGTTAGAGGCTTTCTCTTCCCACCAATAGATTACTGAGCCACTTAATTTAAAGTGTAATCTAGTTTTATGTATGATCAGAAGGTTTCATTTGGCTATTATATTCAGTACAGATTACAGATCTTTACTGAGCTACACATGCAATTAGTCAAGTGACATTATAATTGTATTTCTTTTATAAAAGCATGCTCACATTATGTACCAGGCTGTTAATCTGCCCATAGATTTACTAAGCAACCGCCAAACAATGTCTATCTGAACATGAGTCCTCCCACACTAAATGAAAGAATAGAATAGCTCACATTGCTGACAGATATGGTGCTACTTTGCATATTGTGTGCAGATTGTTTTTTTTTAATTCACTAGTATAATCTGAGGCCTTAAACTATATCAAAACAAGTGATTTCCTTTGTGGGGCTGTAGCTTATATTGCCTATGATGGTTCTGACAGTCCATGTCATTTTTACTGTAATAATTACCCCATATCTGAAGCGCCTCTCAATCTGTCCTGGCAGTTAGCAAATCCCCAAGGGCGAAGCAAACTGCAGGAGAACTAAAGCTTAGATTTTGTATCTCATTAACACATCCAATGAGATATTAATCTCCATCAGACGTGGGACAACCCTGAGCACATTGTTGGGTTCAGTCAAGAGGAAAATGCTCTGCTGAAGGGCATGTTGGAGCTGTGTGTGCAGCGATGCATCACATGACAAGTGTCAGATCTGCAGTCATTGTGCAAAAGTTCATTTCACTGTAGCATGGTTGTTTTAAGATGACGAGAGAAAAGGTTACTGATAACTGAGCTGTGTAGTTACTAATCGTAACCATAATTACTGATCTTCTAATTGTTGCTTGTAACTGTGATGATTGGCCAGTTTTTAGAAAAGCTATTCATCATCAGTCCTTTAAAGATACTAAAAGAACCTGGACAGCACGTCAGGGACACATCCACATTATCATTTATATCTCTGTGGAAAAGACACTGACCGTTTAAAAAGAGCTAAGTAGTGAGAATTCACTCTTATAAACACTCAAGCTTCAACTGTCTACTCCAGCATAAAAACTATAATTAACACGACAACTCAATTCACAGTTGTTGCTGAGCTAAACCCTTTTAAAGCAAGGTCTCTAACCAAGACTGGTATTTTTTTTTATCTCCAGGTGAGTGAGAATGCTAAGCAGGATCTGAAAGATGGGCTGGCTCTTTACAACTCAGAAAACAACATAGGCCTGAGAAACGCCTGGAACATCATTCAAGCGGAGGTAAGCAGACTTCACACAGTGCATTGCATCAAATTTTACAAACATTAGCATGAATGTTTAATCACAGCACTACAAGTGAAACATCAATCCAATGTTTTACTGAAATATTTTAATGAATATATTTCCTGGCTTGTAGCTAGGAAATTAATGCAACATTTAAATTCAAAACTAATTGTTGTAGTATGTATCATTCCATTATTGTAACCCTCTAAAGCAAAGGGCTAATTACAGTGCTTGCTACGTTAGTTAGTTTGAGATCTCTGTGAACTGACCCTGGCATTAACTAAACCTGTGTTCACAGTGGAAGTGCTGCGGGGTGATAGCATACACTGACTGGCATGAAGCCCTGAAGGAGAAGGTGGTTCCTGACCGCTGCTGCGAGGAGCATTACGATAAGTGTGGGAGAAATTCCACCAACATGTTCTGGAAAACGGTGAGTTCACATTGACTGAGGTGTAAATTTAAATGCAGCGTGTGTATATTTTTTACATACCAAAAGATCCTGTAAAGAGAAACCAACAGACAGATACAAAATGGCTCATTGGCCATAGCACAAGTGCTCAGTTACACCCATATTTACCTTGTTCATTAACATTATGTATTAATATACAGTACAAGGTTTTGAATTATAATACACCATGAGTACAGGATTTATAATAATATATAAAAATCATACATTTTATCCATCTTTGCTCAGTATTTGTTTTTACAATCCTGTGTATATTTCAGATAGATTAAAGCTTCTCTTATTGCTGAATTCTGATCACAATGAATTTTTTGTCACATGAGGCTCTTTTTTATTAAAAACCTTGCAGCACAATGTTCACCAGTCTCCCCCTATTACAGGTCTAATCAGCTACTGGTCTGACATGTGGTTTGTTAGCAGGTCCAAAGCAGGGATTTAAAAACTGTAAAATAATTGCCAAAATGAAAATAAGCAGTCATTGAGCTGGCCCATAGGGACAAGAGCAGCACTGAAAGCTTGTGTGTAATCCTACCCACAGGAGATGGCCACACACTATATAGTTAGTCTTACATGCTTCCCCAGCATCCCCCTCTTACGTGTGAGAGCTTTTTGTAAAAGAGTGAACTAGGTAGCGGAGCTTTCCCCAATGACCAAACAGGATACAAGAAATGTGTGCAAATTAAGTGAAAATTCACTTAGTTTCTTTAGGTGTCTTTACAAGCTTTTGTTTCATTTTAGGGCTGCTTCGATAAAGTGGAAGAGTGGCTGGATAAAAACAAACACATGCTGGGAACCATAGGCATGGTCATCTTGGTAGTGCAGGTAGGAGCCTTAGTGATAAATTCTTCTTTCCTTCTACATTTTTTCTCTCTTCCATTTATTTTCCCTCCCCATTTCATCGATTGCTTTGTGTCTGGGTACATTTGTTTGTTTGTTTCTACTTATCTGGCAACATGTTTTAAAAAAACGATGTGCATCCATGGGCCTCTGTGCCACCATCGTCTACTCAGAAACTCGTGAAGCCTGTGCTCAGTGGGCGTTCTGGGCACCCACACATCTTGAAAGATTGAAGTCACTGTCTTGTGCACCTTATCCTGTCTGGGAGAATCTAAGCTACATGGCTTTGTGCCAAGGAGACTGCAGTCATGTATAAGGAGCCATCAGAAGATACTAGATACTAAATATAAAAGAGCAGGTATAGAGTCACAGACAAAGGCAGGGTAGAGAGGAGTAATGGATATTCACTTGGCAGTTTCTCTTTCTGTCCTAGACTCTTTAAATCCATCCCTCTTCACACAGTAACCATTTCATTTCTTATTTTGCAGCAGCTTCTTCCTTTTAGTTTCAGTATGCATCTTTGCACAAGATATCTGTGTGTAGGGTTTACATGAGAGTGAATGACTGTCTGTTATGTGAATCCTTCTTCTTGCCTAATGTCAGGTGAGATAGATTCCTTAACAGATGGATGCATGGATGGATGTGTCTTTGTTCACTGCCTTGAGCAAATCTTTTATCACCACCTGAACTTTGTATGCACTTCTGCTTAGGTCTAAAATTGGCTTCACGGTCAGTCACAACACAGGTTAAAATAACAATAGCTGTCTGTGCTGTGCTATATATCCAAGTCCATAAGGTCTATCACACCTGCCTAACATTTCTGACCAGGCTTCAATTAGCAATTCTTATACTGCACTCGTACAGCGTCTACGGCAAACAGCACATACATACAACAGACAGGTCTACTGTCAGTTTAAAAAAGGGTCAAGCTACAGTTCGGTATGTACAGTCAAGCTCCACTTGTTCCACTTTTAATGTTTTTAGTATTCCTCCGTGCTTCATTTTCTTTGCCCTCCCTGGCCTACCTGTGACTGTGCCTGTGCAAGACAAGTCTTTGGTTTGCTAATCCATGAACCCATGGTTCATTGAGAGCGAAGTGGCCTCAATATACAGTCTTCACGTTGAGTTTTGTGAGACTCTGCACACCTCAAATACTCTCAGGGAAGGCTTTGCATACATGCCAACTTCAGATCAATAATAGTTCACAACAAGATCATACTGACGCATAACTTCCCTGTCTGTCCAATTGTTATCCAAACACACACATAGCATGCACAAAGAGCACTGTCCAATATCAGCCATGTTTGGAAAGCTTTAATTAAACTCTACAACACAGACTGGCTGACATTAATTTTAATGATCTCTCTGCCTCTCCATATACACACTCATACACACTGTGACTCTGATGAAGGAAAGCAGTGAAACAGACCTTGAGCTGTCAGATTAGCAGAGTCGAATGCAAGGTGGAGAACATGAGGAACCATGAGGAGCATCGTGAAAAGCCGATGGCCCACAAGCCTGCAATGTTACATAATATAGAGAGGCACAGAGTGAACTGGCTTATGAATAATTTATAACAGCCACATATATGACAGACCTTGGCAAAAGCCTTTATGTAGAACTTCATCCACAGTGGTTTCACAAATCTCAGCAGTATTTATATATTCTTAAGCCAGGCCAGAGGATTGTGCCTTCAAGAGTCCTGTAGGAGCGACTGTCATGCTGCCTCACTCAGACCGCACGAAGCAGACACTTAAATATTTTCAGTGTATGTCAGAGCTGCACAGATGAACCATGTGTAAATAATTGGGTTGATTTAGAAGCAGCTTTTCACGGATCCTAAGTCTTTCTTAGCTGGATGTTTGCCTCAAACTGGCACTTCATGATTTGATTGACAGCAATTTAAATGATGTTTTCTCTGAAGCACCTCTATGAATTAGGTTGAAAGGGAAACTAAAACAAGAGAATGAGCAGCTTTGCCATGCTAATAACATACTGTAGGAATCCCCAGTGGAGACTTTTTTACATGAAGTCCACATTGTCTTTTTGCTAAAGACTATGCAGCGCACAGTACTTTACAGCCTTCATGCTGTCCGAACTTTGGCAAATAATGGTTTTATGATCAGCCTTGTGACAGTGTTTGATGTGGAAGTAAAAGGGGTAATGGAAACTTCAAAGAGATAGCTGGCTACTTTGATTCAGTAGCATCTCAAATTAACTTCATTGACTTAATGTGTGTGCATGCTGTACATTTTTTTCAATCACAAAGATTCCTCAGCTCGCATTTGAAGGCAGTCTGAGAAAAACACAGTGAACCAAAATGTTCTTGTGCATCGCCACTGGATTTACTGTGCATCAGAAAACAAACTAGCAAAAGGCCTCAACATCAAAAAAAAAAAAGAAGAAAACAGGGACACACACATAAACAAACATGTATACATATGCAAATTTACTATTTCATGTTTGTTTCCTTAACAGCTCCTGGGCATGGCGTTCTCCATGACACTATTCCACCACATCCACAGAACGGGAAAGAAGTATGACGCTTAGATTTTGGAGGAAGCACACAACCGGACCGGAGCCCCACTGCCTGATGGGAAAAGACTCTGATTCAAACATCCATGCTCCCTTTTTCACTTTGCAACCTCTTTAGAGTATACTTTGCCACCCTTCTTCACAGACCTGCAGTACAGATTTGAGCTGTGTCCCTGCTCTGTTTGCTCTCTCCTCTCACCATTCATTTTGCCAAAGAGTAACACATCTGTAAGAGAAGGGACACCTGCTTCTGGCAACGAATCTTATTGGTTGTCATTCTTTTTTTCTTCTCTCTTTTTGCTTGAACTAACAATTTGCTGGAAGGAAGGACAGATATTGAGACAACGAAGACTCTACTGATTCCCACACACCCCACTCTGAGGCAAAGAGAACACATAAAACTCATAATATCATTCACCTTGTGTGGAGTTTTTCCCCCATGTTGAATAACACCACCCCCTTTGTAAATGAGTAAAAACTTCCAACATGGCATGCTAGTTTTTTTACTTCACTGATTTATTTTTTTTTTTTGTGGAAATGTCCATTTTCATTTTTTTTGTATGTTTGTATGTTTTCAGCACTACTATAGAATGTAAGTGTTGAACAGATCAGTGCAATGAGCTCTCAGACTAGCGGTATGTTTGTGTGTGTGTGTGCGCGGACGTGTGCACGCATATGTTTATGTGTGGAGAGGGTGCTAGATTTGACATGACGTTAAAGTGGAGGGGCACAGGAATGTTGGGATGGTGTTTAATGTAATCTATAATTCTTATTTTTTTCATTTGGCAAAGTTAAATTTGGGGAAAGTGAGTGTGATGGAACATCATGTAAGTGAGGAATCATTCATCGATTTATTTTATAACAATATCCTCTAAATAATAAATTCTCATGCACAAATCTGCCTGTGAACACACGTACACATGCCGTACTGTCTTTCCCATTCCCTGTGAGACAGTACAAATGGGTGTAAAATGGCTGTTTATTAGGCTCCACTAGGAATGTCAAGTGAAGAGGTCTGGATGATGAAGTTACCCCTTTGAGAATACAATCTAAATTGTGTGTGGCACTTTATGGGTGTGTTATATTACATTGTCCAAGCTGCAGAGAGAAAAAAGGAAATCCAGCACACAGATACCAACAGACACGAAGGGCAAAAACAGAGCAGACATGTTGTCTCAGTGCAGCCATCAACTGTGTTAACGGAAGCGGCTAGAGCTGTCAACTCTCCATGCATCTATTTTACTTTTTTTGTAGCCTAATTTTCTTACCACATGTCAGAAAGCAATGAGCTTTTTGCTCCAAACATACACACTATATTTATGCAGACATTCCTGCTCATCACACAGTTACACCTCTGGTTTGCTACTCTAATTTTACCTAAGCTTTCTTCTCTTGCACCCAGCAGAGCAGGCGGGTGCCGAGAGTGTAGGCAGATCAAAGCTGAGACAGATAGGTATGGCATCATGCCCTGTAGGACATGTCTGTTTATGTCTGTTTACTACAGATTCACTCCAGGAGGTTGGTTTAAAGGTCTGTTTAAAGAAAATGCCCTACAGTATGTCTGCTCTTCACTTCAAAATGTCTATGTGTATGTGAGAGGCAGGTATTCGTCTTTGTTAAGAGGATCATTTTAGCCCAATAATGGTCAGATTTCATGGATTATGATTGCATATTCACTAAATGCTCAGAAAAAAATCAGAGAACATGGCGACAGAATTAGAGGAAACAAGCCAACGGTTAAACCACAGTCGCTTCTACTTGAGTAGAAAAAAGTGCAGATTCTAATGTTTTTAGCAGATACTTTTGTTTTACTCTTTGTGTTTGTTTCCTTGTTAAAATAAGTGTGACTGACCTGGTTGAAACTTTACATGGTAATCTGCTAATGTTGATAATTGTTAACCGCCATTTTGCGTGTTAGTTTTCCATACAGGGCAGGATGTTGTTTTGCTTTCAGTCACCAGTGACATGTCTCTGATACACAGCAATGTCATTTTCAGTCCACACAGATGCAACAGCAGGTGTGAGGAGCAGTCAACATTTTTCACATCAGTTGAAGAAACAAGATAACAAGGACCTTCTCACCCATACAGGTGTTGCTCATTAAACTGGCTGATTAGACACCTAATTAGGTTAAAGTTGGACAGACATATGCTTGAAATCGCATGTCACCAAAACTACTTCAACTACTTTTGTACAAATGCGAGTGTCATAAACGCTTGTTGCCGTTTTGTGGCCGATATCAGTGTATCCAACATCCCTGACTCTTTCCCTACTCCTTATATGATACTGTTTCAGCCATATCCATCATCACTAAGAGACAAAATGTCTCAGCTGTAATTCTTTTAAATGTATAAATTAACGGTACCACACATTTATAGCACATAGGATGTGGAAGATATTTGAAATTATGCATTTCTTGCCCTATCGCACTTCCCCACACCTCAGTAAAAACTGATGACCAAACCTACACAAATAAAGTGTGCTGTAATAAACTGGAATTATCCTTAATGAGGACAGATCAGGTGATGATTTCTTCATTGCTGCTGGAAATTGAGTGGAGAAACCACTGGGACCAGAAGTGACTGTGTACTAACTTTTATCTAAGGTAATTATTGAGAGGAAATTGTTGCTTTGGAAGAAGCCATGGAACTTGACACTGTAGATGAGCAAACAAATGACAAATACCCCTAAGATTAGCTCATTAGACATTCTCTAATCTGTCAGCCTGTGTGCCTCAGAGTATCACCTGAAGTCATTCTTAGCATTTTTATTGATTTTATAATGACTTAATTTGAGGGGCACAGCTTCAGGAAGCAGTAGATTCAGGCAGCATCTCTGCTGGCTGTGATTCACTGGCTGCCCCCATATGCTCTGACTCTTCTTGTTGTGTCCACGAGGGGAACATGACAGCTGCTGATGTACAACGCAGGCACGAGTGGTCACATCTCTTCTGCTCGGCTGCCTCCACAAACTCTCTACACATCCCTTATTTACTGCCTCTCTCTGCAGACACCCATCGCTACATGTACAGCAGCTGACAGCACTGATTCTAGAAATACAGCTGTGCTCTTTGGACGCTTTGCAGAATCTGTGAAGTATATGTCGCAGTCGGGAGATCTTGTAGGTAAAATATTCCTGTAAATCAAATTGCATCGTATCCTCACTACAGGCAAGATGTTTTCATGTTGATAATTTGTTGTGGTGCTCATCTTGCTTCAAGTGGAAAAGTGTTTAAACGCACGTCAGAGTAAACTTGACAGTGACAGTAGCGGAAATTAAACGAATCTCCCATCTGTCTCCAAATCCGATGTCATACTTCTGATACCCAGTCTTCTAATGCTGTTAACTCTTTGCCCCTGACTGATCTGACTGCGCTGACGTTTTCTCCTCTGTGTGCACCCCCTTTCAGCTTTACAACTGTCACCGAGTTTTCATGTCAGAGAAAATGTTCATGTTTTTAGAATGCAGGGATGAATGCTATTTTAACAAACGCTGTTTCATGAAATTATTTTTGTACATTGGTTGACACTGTTGTTGGTTTTTATACGATAGTCTCTAGTTTTTTCTTGTTGTATGCTTTTTTTCATTCATGGCAGAGGCTCATTGTAAGCACATGACACCATTAAACATTTGTTACCCAGAGGATTAGTCTTTACAATATTCCTCTACAAGGTGCAAAAACGCCTTTCTGTCTTAACATTGCTACAGGCAGTTAAAGTAATTAGAAAGGGAAAACATGGCATTTAGCATTGGGTGAAGCCCACAAAAGACAAACTGCACGCCTGTCGCTGTGCTTCTCTGTATTAAAATCTAGTTTAATTAAATTAGGACATGCTAGCATAATTTGCAGTATGTCATTTCAAACTGCCAGTATAAGACTTATTTTGTATTTGTAGAGCATGTACTACTGGATAACACCGCAACAGTATATCAGCCCTGTACTTGAGCCCCAGATGTAAATATACTCATTTTACAGCAGATATAACTTACTATTATACTAATCACATTTACATTGACAGTTTAAAAGCCATTTTTATTTCGTAACATGCCAACCCTTGCACTTTTGTGCGCATTTACATACTCATCTTTTATCCATCTTCTCATGTGTGTTAGTTTTTCTCTGCCCTTGTTTTTTAATAGGACTGTAAAGTTGGTGTAAATTTATGTTTTTGTCAGTATGGTTTTCATATTTTATTTGACTGCATTTGCATCTTAGTAAGACCCATTTTCCTTATGTTTTTATTTTTCCGTAAAGACTATAAAGTATTCCTTCTCATCCATGGCAGCGGCCCCCAGTAAGCCACATATATGGGGAAGGAAGAATGCACATGCAGTAATTGGATTTTGTCTGCTAGGAAGAAGTTTGAAACACAAACTTTTTTTTTCTTTGCCACCTTTGACATATTATTTCTGTAATCTCCTCCCAATCCATTCCCCATGCTAAAGCTGAATATCTGAGTGGTGGAAATAGTGTGTTTGATGTTTTGTTCTGCTGGGTGGCACTATCTGATACCTGCCAGCCTTGTCCTGTGGAGTTTTCTGCTACATGTGAAAGCACTCTGAATATCTATACTAAGTGGTGCACTACCTTCTCTTTATTCTCTAAATCAACTATTTTTTAAATAAAGGAAAGAGTGTCTCAAAAATCCCACCATACTGTACACTCATTGCCTTTCATGTTTAATGACTCGATGCTTTGATGTGTTCCCTTTCTTTGTCACTGTCAGTTATGTAGACAATATTTAAATAGTGTTTGCTGGATTCTGGGGGGGGTGAGAGACAGTACTTGGCATGAAGAGCAAAGGGAAGCAGCGTCAGAGCAGATCCCATTGGTGTATTCAATGAAAGAGAGTGGCATCAATGCCTTAAAACTGCCTCTATTTAAAAGAAAAAAAGCAAATCTAAGGGACTGTTGTCATAAAGATGCTGAGATAAGCTAATGGTAGTCAGCCAGTAGAGCAGACGGGTGTTTTCTGAAGAACAAGAGGGAGATGATGAAAGTGGGAACCATCACCAATTTGTCTCATGTTTATACAGCATGGAGAGAGCAGCAGAGTATTTTTCTCCCCCTTTTTAACCTAATTGTTATCAGGCCCATATGTTATAGTGAGTGTGCCATTTCATCCTGGCTTTTTATTCTTACGTGACTGTTCCTTCTATGCAAAAATATGACCTATTTTAGCCTCTGTACAGATTATTTTGTATGAGTAACATGTACTTAAATAAAGTAAACGCAATCAACCATGAATACTTTATTTCCTTTTTGCCGCTCCTGTTACAGCATTTCTCTTTTCCCCTCATCCTCTGCAGAGCTCATTTCATTAACGTGAACTATGAAGGCTTTCATTTTGATGAGACTGTTTGCTTTGTCCACAAATAGCATTATTCAGCTTATTATTATCATCCAGTGGGAGTGATTTGTGTGCTGTTTATACTGCTGTCTGTTCTCAGTCTGTCTTGTTTTGCAAATTTCAAAATGATTTTTTTAACTTTTAACTTAACTTCCCTTTAGCTGCAAGAGTTTTGCTGTTTGTCCTGCTGTTTTGACATTACTTCAAATAGAAAAACAGCATACACGTCACTGCTACAGATGTATTGTGGCTTCAACGTTTTTTTATGTTGAACAAACACATCAATAATGTAGGATAACTTGTTTTGGCTTCAAGGAGAAAATCTTTTGTATTTTTAAAGGAATAGTTTGACATTTGGGAATTTTATGTCAAGTTACAGCTCTGATATTACAGACAGCATTCATTAGCTTAGCACGCCTAGCTTTGCTCTCACCAAAGGTAACAAAACATTTCCAAGCAAATGCCCAAGTTAAACTGTTTCAAAACATAAAACAAATTATAATTAGGAAGGGCAAAATACACATGATTGAGCCTAAAAAAAAGACTAAACAAAGGTCTGAAGAGAGAGACAGTGAAAATCTCATTAAATTGTCATTGTTATACCTCTGGTATTGTCATTAGACAGCAGACACTTGTAATGCGTTAAAAAAAAGAACAACCATGTCATTAAGTATTCACATACAGTATTTCTACTGCCAAGGACAGATCAGACTTCATTTTCAAGAGATGGTGTTAGAAACCAGAGACAGTGATCAATCTTTTATGCATTTACTTCATTTCTACACTCCTTTGATTTTTCTCTGTGCCTTATCTTTGAATAATTCTTCTGGTCACTCTGACAGCTCACCAATCTTTGCCAGTCTATTATAAATTAAGTTTTATAATTAAAATATTACATATGGCTGACATTTTTATCCATCTTGATTGAGTTGGGAACTATTTGAAATTCTGCAGATGTGACACTCTATTGCTTTCTTCTATAAGTTCTCTTTGAAATTGTAATTCATAGAATGCAAAGCCTTTCAGAAGCAACAAACACTTAAATCTAAACTACAGGGAAATGTGCACTATAATACAGGATCTTAGGACTCTGAAATACAATAGCAGAGAAATATAGAGGTGAGAGAATGATTACAGACTAGCAATACTCCAAAGCTCATAGGCCATTCAGCTGCAGTCAACCAGATATATTTTTTGTAATCTGACCCGTCAGCCTACACAGACAGTTCTGGGCCCTACTAGCATGATGGGGGGAGCGTCACAGCCTCATTCCCTCATTTATAGCCAGCCTGACACCCTCACAACCTGCAAACAGCCCCCTCCTCACAGATTCACATGAGGCCATATATCTGCTGGGTGGGGCTAGATCTGGGACTGAAGTAAAACTCACTGTAGCTCTATGTGTCGGACTGTAAATACACCAACAAACAATGGACAGAAACCTAAATCTTAACCGAGCTGAGACGTTCTCCTTCATCAACCCTTGGATCAGATATTTTCTCTTCTTCTTCAGCTTCTTATTTTGGGTGAGTTGATAGTTGCACAATTTAGGGATTTTTCTTCCAGTAGCACAAAAAACTGACAAAAACACTGCTGCTGTTATATGAACCTGGGACACCATGTATTTTAAATATTTCTGAGCACATAAATCACCAATTTTAAGGGAGTTGTAGATATTCAAAAAAGTCACATCTGCTGCAGAAGGAAGCAAAAGTAGAAAAAGCCCAAAGACAAAAGTCTATTAATAATGAATGAGGCAATATCATTAAGATTGAATTGGGAGCTGCATTCAGCAGGAGCACCCAGCCACCCTGCTGCTTCCTATTTTAAGTTTACTACAGTTATATATGGACACACATTTCTCATACATCACTGTTGCAAATGTTGAGTAATACAATCCTTTCAAATCAGGTGAGCACTTATACTGAATAACTGCCAACTGTGCGAGCCTGCTGGTAGTCTGTATCTAAATATTTCTATATGTTTTATGTCATGTATTAGTACTTGAAAGTTGTTGCTCAACATATTATTGGCATCGTTTCAAAACATGAAAGTGCATAGGTGTAGTGCTGCACTGTACTGCACGCTACATACAAAGACTTGTGGAATAGTAACATTAAAAAAAAAATAAAAACCACAGTTGAAAAAAAGGACACCACATTCAGGGTACTTACCAAATGCACAGGCTCAAATTACTTTATATAGTCTAAGAAGAAGTAAGACAACTGGAAAAGAGATGTAAGACACATTGCAGTCTATAAAACCATAGCTTTCATACACAGTGACTCTCACTTTACTACCACATTGTTACTTTGAGCACAGAGATCACATCATATCCTTTTCCATCCCATCCTATTCAAACTCAGCGTGGGTCCAAACACTATACCAGCACTCTTATTGTGTTTAGAGCCAATCAACAATAACTGCACTCCCAGCAGCAACACAACCTGGTCTGCGTTGATTTTGTTTATCCGACACAGGCTCAGAAGTGAACACTACAGCCCTAATCCATCAGGCCTTTGTCCCCACGTCCCCATGGCTCAGTTCAGCTGGCTTTCACCTCTGCACACAATCCGCTGAGAGAAGCCTGATTCATCCCTTTGAAAAGCCTGAAAACAGAGCTGGAATATATGTGTGTGTGTTTATATCTCCCGCTGCAAATGCACAGTGCCACCCAGATTCGCGTATACACTCAGTGGCAAACTGCCAAAACGAGCTGCACATACTCATACATAACAAACAATATCCCTTCAATAAATAGCCATACTTTACAAATCTTGAAAACAGTGCCATTATACAGAAAATGTGCACCACCTATGCTGTGTTTTGTCAGATATTGTCTCGCCTAGACAGATTATTGATTCAAAGATTTGAGGGAGATAAATCATACCATTTCAAAGTGACAATTTACTTCCTGCAGCACATAAACCACATGCTGCCAAACTGAAATTACACCTTTTTTTCATAGCAAATGGACCATAGATCCTGGTGACCTCCAAATATCCAACACAGGCTTTTCAAACAGAAACAAAATAAATCCGTGTTTAGAAACACAAAAGGCATTCTATATACATACAGGCATACCCACAGATACACATTCAATTAATAATCAGGAGAATGTCTGTGAATCTGAAGGCTGGAAATGAAAGCCAGGCCATGCAAATTGTTATTCAAGGTGAGAAAAACAATAACGGGAAGCACTGAAATTAGTGTTGACAATGCAATCCACAGGAAGTTCTAATTCCACCTATTTTGTCTGCTCTTTGCTGTTTTTACTGAGTCGCTCCTGTTAGTGATCTAAAGTCCTCAGCAGCTTTACAAGATGTCCTCAAGCAACACTATTACTTATAGCACACACGGCCGACTCAATCTGAATGTTGTCACAGTTTTTAGACCTCATTAACAGAGGCATTCTCCCCTTTATCCACTGCTCGCACAGTGTGGCTGCCGATGTATCTTTTGTGCTCAATATTTTACACAGTAGGAGCCTTTTTCCTCTTACTGTAATGTTTTCTTGTGTTTTTTAGAAAAGCACAGTGCGTGCCGTAGTTCAACACCCTGAAAGCTTCACATACACACACACACACACCACCTCCTGCTTCTCTCAATTTTTTCTTCTTTGACTCATTACATTGCATTATTTTCTACCCAAGGTCAAGTTCTGTCCAACAAGACGCAGATGCAAGTGAACCAACTTTTTCAGAAAACCGAATTCTCCACGTTCATGTTTACCATTAGCGTCAAGCAAATTCAGATAATTAAAGCCAAGATCCATACGTTTATTATTTTTCCCCACTGATATTCATCTGGTTGTTTATCTTAAACAAACAAACACACAGGCTCATCACCGCTAATCCCATCATGCCTATATTGGTTTACAGTTCAAATAGTCAGTGTTCAAACAGAACCACCCCACTGGAAATAATCATTTTCATTGCAGCACATAAACATGTTCTATGTTTTGCAATCACTAATTAAGAAAGAGTTGGATATGGTCCACAAGTGTGCAAATGGTTTCCTCCCACCATCTAGACATGCGGTTAGGTTAATTTGTGACTTTAAATTGCCCGTAGGTGTAAATGGTTGTGTGTCTATATTTTTCAGCCCTGTGATAGACTGGTGACCTTTTCAGAGTGCACTGTCCCTCACCCAAAGACAGCTAGGATAGGCTATAGCACTACTGCGAGAGGACATGCATTTAGGATAAAGGATTGCTGTATGTTGTTCTAATGGAGTCCATATTATTAACCAAATGTGTAACAGCTACTTCTACATTTTGGGAAATATGTCCAGTCTCAGGGCGGCACGGTGGTTCAGTGGTTAGCACTGTTGCCTCACAGCAAGAAGGTCCTGGGTTTGACTGGTGACCTGTGCAGGGTGTACCCCGCCTCTCCCCCGTAAGCTGGCTGGGATAGGCTCCTGCACACCTGCAACCACTATGGGGACTAAGTGGTTCAGAAGATGAATGAACAAATGTCCAGTCTCTAAGTAGTTTTTTTTTTTATAAGGAATTAAACAATAGCACGCTTAAAACAAGCTGGAAGAGTTCCACTTGCTAGGCTGCTGTTTATGATTAAGCAGATTTCCGGACCTATATATATATATAAATATATAAACATATTTTAAAACCTGTGAGAGGCTGTGGAAGATAATTTCATAGAGATATGCAAGTGTAACTGGCTGAAATTCATTAAAAACTGTGTCGACTCCAGTAGCAGTAATATTTGGGCCAAAAATTTTCAGTTTTCTTAGCCAAGAAATCTAAAATATCTTCACATCAGGCTGTAGTTGAGGAAGGGCAGACTCTGTTGGTTAAAATATTTTGTTGCCTACATTGAACCCTTTGCCCATTTTTGGTTTACTACTGACATAATGTGAATGCGTTGCCATTTGACTGTCAATTTAGAAGTACCAGATGTTGACTTTTCCAAGCAAAATGTGTTGGCTGTGGGTGTCTAAAAAAACAACCATAATAGAGAGGAAAATTCAAATTGGTGATCATATCATTGTATCATTTGATTCTGGTTTTGATGTGACTAAAGGTAGATAAAAACCAATTTCACTTTTTCCCTCCAGGTTTTCTCATTGCTGATTATTGCAATTGGGGTGTATGCTAAAGCCCAGAAAGCTACAGGTACTCTTCAAACTTTTTCCACATTCACACATTCACACAGACACTTTAAACATTCAAATCTGTAAAAATATGATTGTAATATATATTTTGATGGCCCTTCACCTCCCACATTGTGTTCCCACTGAATAAAAGACCTGTGATAAATGGTTGCTGTATACATCACAATCTCTCAAGCTATGCTGTAGGCCTGATGACCTATCCAAACACATAGTAATAGCATATCATTTTGCGTTTGACAATGAGTGTTATCCTTATCCTTAGTTCACCTGGTATCATTATTTTCACATTTAATTTTATGCAGTAAAAACCAAATGGATTAACTTGGGCTCTCCCACTGATTATGCTTCTACATTCAGTATAACACAACTGATCATTGATGCTTTAGGAGAATGAGGGCAGCCAGATGCAAAAACTCTATAAGGGAAAGGATTAATTAAAATAAGGGTTAGAAATGAGGACAGGAAGGAGCAGGACAACATCTAAACTAGGTCTGTTGTGTTTCTGTCTTTGTGGCAGACACAGTGAGGGACACATTCCTGATCGACCCAGCTGTCATCCTAATTGTGGTGGGGGTGGTCATGTTCTTCATCACTTTCTGTGGTTGCATCGGAGCTCTTCGAGAGAACATTCGCCTCCTCAAAACAGTAATAGACATAAACAGGCACATTACTAATATTGGTGCTGTGCTTTGGTTCCAGTAAGGCTGCTCTAATTACAATTAATCCAAAGTGTAGTCTTACATTTCCAGCAAATAAATCTGACAGTCAATTATGATTCTGTGTTATTCAGCATTTCTTTGTTCGCTTATTTTTGTCTCTTCCTACTCTAGTTCTCCTTCAGCCTGACACTGGTCTTCCTCATCCAGCTGACCATAGCAATTCTGGGCTTCTTCTACTCCGATCAGGTATCTGTCTCATTACAGACAGCTCTGCACACTTATTCTATAAGTCAACATAAGGTCACATTTTGACTCCAGTAGTCTTCCACAGTGACACCACAATTGACCATGAATGCCCCAGAGCTCCAATGATTTAGTGTATTTTTTCCCAGCTTTTGGACAATCTGTGCATTTGTAAACAACAGTGTAAAAAATTTAACGAGGCATGGCATCTGAACCCACAGATGGGCCTGCTGAGCCCACAGGGGGAATGTCTTGTCAGTGTCTAAGTCACAAAGCATTGACAAGGATGGAAAAGAGAAAAAAAAGAAAAACAAAACACTAAAACAGAGTGCTACAGTCTTAATGCCATTGTTATAAGCCACATATAGAGTTTTCCAATTCCAGTTTTCCAGGTAATGCTGTGAAAGTGGTAAATGAGGGCAAAAGAAGAAATGAGAGTATCAGAAGTCATACTGTTATTCTCTGCACCAGATCGTGGTTAAACTGACCGTTTCTCTAAGATACTACACACAGGACCAGTTGGAGCCAAAATGATCATGACCATATCATCAAGATGTCAATGCATCAAGTTTTTGTTCAGTGAGGGATGGAAAAATAATCATCAAAGACACAGAAATTAAAAATATCACCCGACCCTCTTGTAGTGGTCTCTAAGGACATGTAGCAGTCTCTAAACAACCTCTTAAAAAGGAAAACTTCTGCAAATGCTGGAATGAAACTAAGATTTATGACAGCAATAGAAGACTGTATGTACAGAGACAAACAGACCAGAGAATAATGCAACTGTATCAAATCAACAGTGAAACATTAATGGGATTATTCAAGTCTGGGGGTGTTTTGCCTGTTCTGGAGATATTGATCAATTAGAAATACCATTCAGCCCTTCTTTCACAGACATGCTATACCCTCTGGTTTTCATCCTGTAAAGAAGAATTTTACCGCACTCGTCAAATCTTTACAAGAACCAAGTGGAGACTAAAGAAGACCAGCTGTCATGGACCTTTTTCCACAGTCACCTGTCTTTAGCCCTGCTGAGCATTTATGGGGCTACATGAAAACTGCGAAACCAAGCAAACCAAGAACATCTGCACATTTAAAAATCATGCTGAGATAACATGGGTTATCAGATTTTGCACAAACATGCCACGTTGAGTGCATGTTGCCATTAAAGCAAAATAGGAAAGTATCTTCACTGGTGCTCTCAGACTGTTAGACTCAATTGAATGTGTTTCAGGTTAGCTGTGTAGACAACCACAAAATTGAAAAACTACTAGAATGAACATATTTTGGGTGGCAGACACACAAACGCCAAGTTAGAAAGTAGTTATTTTGAGACCAATTATGGGAGGTTCTGATCCTGGTGTCAGGGTAATACTGGTCAGAAAAGTGAAATGTAACAGGTAACCCTCTCAGTGGCTGCATGACTATGTATTCCTGTATATCCAAGACTCCTGTATGACTCCAGTGATAGATCTGAAGGCTTTGAGGAAGGAAGCAACCCTCAGCTTGTATCCATTTAATGCTCATTCCATAAAGCTCCACTGAGAATAAAAACACAACAGCCAGCAGTGGCAGTGTCTGGTGGCAAGGTGCCTGATGATACCTCTCCTTTCCTCTCCTCTCCCTTGTGTTCTCCACCAGGGCTACAAGTGCCTGCTTCTAAACAGAGCAGTTTAACAGCCCTCCCAGCATCCTTCCTCGCTAAATGATTCAAATGCTTCGGCACTTCAAAGTGGAACCAAATGTTCCATTTCAACCGATCCCTTGAAGGAGGCTTTGCTGCTAATGACATAGGGAGGTGTGACAGTGGGCTCTGAGGCCCAGAAGCATACTGTACCAGGTGGAAACACCGAAAGAGAGGGGGGAATGTGGTGTAGGTGGAGAGGCGGTTGGAGGAATTCTGTAAAAATCCTCACACAGTTATTAAAACTACTTTGGCATAAAAAACATGGGCTATTTTGAAACAGCTCATGGTATTTATTGACATAATCTGTTGTAATGCAGGCTCCAATACTATGCAGAAAGCCTTCAGCAAAGTGCACTCACAAGTTCATTTCAAGCTTAATGAAATTTCAAAGTTCAGCATCGTATTAGCATACAGTACCGCTATTAGCATATATTCCATCTGAACTCGGTCTGTATAACCATGGCCCTCCTTGTTTTCATAATTTTTAAAGGATGGAGATTTGCATTAAATGCATTATCAACACTCTATTTATATGTGAAAATAGAAAGTCTAAATATTAACAATGCAAGGCCTCATTCATACCGTGAAAAGAATAATAAAACAAAAACTAGTTAAATAAAGTAGCACACAATGGTGTAAAATGTGAGATTCTAGTGTCATTTTCAAATCTTTATCAAATAAATTTCATTTATATTTCATCTGGGTTTTGTTTATTCAGCTCGAGTTGGGTTGATGAAAATAAAACCAGATTAATAACAAACTGATAAGTTCATGCAATTATCTACTACAGCTGAAATAGCCTAAACTTATGTTTGGTATGCATAGTGTGATCTCAAAGGCATGAAAGGCTTTATTATTATCGTTACTCTGGACTCCTGCAGTCATTACACTGCAGACAAGTATGTGAATACAAGTTCCACTGCTGTATTGTCAAGATGCATCCCCCAGGATGTTCATACAATGCAAACAACAAGCTTTGTGTCCTCCTCAGGCATCTATTATTATTTATGTATATTTTTTATATGAACAGATACATGAGAATACATTATTCAGTCAAGCAACTAATACCCTACATAATTCCATTTAGAGCTAAAGGCTCATTTACAACATATCTCTAGACGGCTCTTAATAAAAACAAAAATAATAAATACCTTCACAGTGCAACAATATGTACATAAATAGTGTAGGCACAGAACATATACCTTAAAAGTAGAAAGAACTCAAAAGAAAGTAACCTGATCAGCCATGAATACAAGTATTTTCACAATTCAGAAACTATGTAAGCTTAGATTTTAAATTATTCCAGATCCAATCCATTTTAAGTTCAATACCACCTGCCTACAGGAGGTTTTCCAAAAGAGAACTTTGCAGTTCTCCGTTGTTGGAGCCCATGTAATTAACCGAGCGACAAAACCTAAGAGGCCTCACAGTATCACTGAGCAACTTGACAGCCTGGTTGTAAAGACATTTATAGATGAGATCACATCTGCTCATTTTAATTAAGGCATTAAAATAATATTAGAATATGGAACGGTGGATATATGAAACTATTATTCAGTAAATATTCTCCCCTATGTCTCCTCTCCTAGACTCGGGATGCTTTCGGAAAGTTTGTGAAGAAAGCCATTGTGCACTACAGGGATGACCTGGATCTGCAGAATCTGATGGATTACATCCAGAAAGAGGTACTATGGCCAATTTCACTTAGCAAGAGTGACCTGTGCTCGTGTCCATAGCTATCCACATCAAACAAGTGTTCAAGTTGGTAACAGCTAATGGTTTACTGAACGTGTCCGAATACTAAACCAACAAACCACAGGCAGTAACCACAGAGCCATATGTCTTATATTTGTTATTTTGGCCTTGATGCGGGTTTTCCACATGAGAGAGTTCCTGTACTCTGTGGGTCTCCTCGTATGATATTCCTCTTCCATCTGCACAAACTGGCCCACTTGTGAGGCTGGGTTTTCCCCCGGGAGAAGCCCAGACTGGATGTACAGTACATTGCAAGATCATGTTTCTAAATATATACCGTACCTATTCTTGCGTGTCTCTCTCTCTTTTCCTTTTACTTAGTTCAAGTGTTGTGGGTGGAACAACTACACAGACTGGTCTTGGAACCTGTATTTTAATTGTACACATGAGAACCCAAGCTCCGAGCGCTGCGCTGTGCCTTACTCTTGCTGCACTCCTGTTCCTGGAGAGGTAGGTTCTTTTTATTGTTATTTTATTTAATTTTAGACACATTTTACTCGTAACACAGTAAACTAATATATCACCTCATATAAAGCTTCTAGCCATTAAGTTCCAAAACATTAAAGCTGAAAAATGTAAAGCAATAAACTGAATATCAAGGTGTCCTGTTCAAAAAACCGTAGATGCAAAACATCTTACACAAAGTCCAGCAAATATGATCCAGCAAAGTGTGAGCAAAATTTAACCTTTTCCACAGGAAGGGAGGGAAACATCAACTGAAAACCTGCCTCATGGTATAAATGAGAACTGCCAAAGTTAATTTGCTTATGTACACTATCTAAAGACAGATGTCTAAATTGCCCATCTCAGACTTCCTCAGTGATTCAAGCTGTTATATTGTGTCATTAACAGCTGTTTGTCCTATTTACAGAGTCAACTGACCAATCAGTACTTAATTAACTTAAGACTGCATATATATAATCTTTATACAGAAGTAGCTAGATAGATACATTGTACAGCTGCTAGATCAATGCACCTGCAAGTGTAGAAAATCATTTTCATTGAACTGATTGTGAACAACATGACATAATTTGTTGCACTGCCCAACTACTCTTGCCAGAAATACCACCTACTACTACTACTACTTGAATAGTGTAAAACAAATCAATATAACTTCCCCTGTCCCAACAAGAAACTGGCTACATAAACTGTGACCATCTACAGGATAAAATGTATATCTAATGGATTAGCTTTCCTAATTATCAGACCAAATAAGTGCTCAGTTGCAGTTTGTTTTTGTATTGAGATCACTTTAGGTGTTGCAACACTTCACAATGCACACAGACTCACTGCTTTTAATTAGGAGAGATGAGACAAATATTCTAAAAGCCAGATTTTACTGTGTACAATGTCCCAAACAGTAAGATATACAGCTCCGTGACAGTGACAAATAGTAGTTGTATTATTTTGACACTGGATAAGTACACAAGTGTGTGGAAACTGCAGACACAATTGATTTCTTTGCCTGTAGGCAACATCAACATGTCTGCATCTGCAGGTATAAACGGCTGCTGATATTACTTCCCTTCCCTCTGGACAAAATACGTTATCATGCATAGAACTAGTCTTAATGACAAACCATCATCTCTGCAGCTTGCACAAATGACTGTTGTGCAACTGAGTGTTATGGTGAGGCCAGTCTTACAAGATGACTTGGATTCAAAATGATATAATAATCACGGGAAATGTCTCTATATTCAACTCAGACAACCTGCAACACAGCTTAAAGCAGACAAGAGCTTAAAATTGCAGTGTAATAACACATAATGTTGCTATGCAGCCTACAGTAACACCATCAACCATAGGAGCAGTGGCTGGAGTGGTGACCTACCTGCTTTGAAATTAAAGCCCCTTTTCATGAAAATTTTGATATTTGAAATTTTGACAGCAAACTACAAACTATATATGCATATACTGTACATTCAGTGCACATATTTACATTCAGAGACACATGCGTTGTGTCAGACACAGCTGTCCGTGCTCTCTGTACAGACATAAAGCAGCACAGCTTGCACGCCACCACTGACAAATCCTTCTAGTTTGGGTGAAGACAGAACACTAGAGACTCCATGTAGCTCCATCACAGTAATATTGATTACACATCTTGCTACACGGAAAACAGATCACAGCAACCTTTTTCTACATGAGTGAAAAATCAATTAAACACTAAAACAGCTGATACAGTGCTGCAACCTGCTGCTCACCGCCTGCAACTGCATGGGTACTTCAGGGACTAAGTAGTCTTCCTTGTCACATTAAATTAACGTGGCAGTATCACTTTCGAAGTTTCTTTTTTTATTCCAAGTCTCTACAGTCAGCAGGGTTTTGCAAAACTCCCTGAACTGTCACAACAGTTAATATCTTTACCTGTGCAAAAAATAATAGAAGGGCTGCTAAACAGCAGCCGGCAGGAGCATCATCTAAAAAGTATGTCTAGTTTCAGTGGAGGTGGTAATTGGGGTCATCTTTAAAACTGTCATGTTCCTTTTCTCTACATCTGTGCCCTGTCCATCTGTCACATGCTGTAGAGAGTGATTAACACTATGTGCGGGTTTGGGGTGCAAAGCCAGAACTACCTGGAGGCAAACAAGTCAATCTACCCAGTAGGCTGTGCAGACAGAGCGGTGATGTGGATCGAGTCTCATCTGTTGATGGTGGGGGCTCTTGCCTTGGGTCTGGCCTTACCTCAGGTAACTGCCACACACTGCATGCACTTAAAATGCAGACTGTGCAGCAATTGGCAACAGTCTTTAGCCACTGGTAACCTCAGTCAACTGTGGGCAGAGATGATTCTAGTCTTAAATAAGCTCTCTGTCTTTCTCACACACACACAGACACACGTCGATATAGGCATCAAATGGAGGCTCTCCAGATTGAATGTGCAGCAGTCAACATATTGATGGCCACTGCTCTCTCTGACACAGACTTATATATTGTATTTGGATGGGGCTGCAAAATAGTCTGAGTAACACTTCATCAATCAGGACCCTGCACCTTTCCTGAAGTAACACACATACAAACATCAATCAGGCAGCTTCTAACAACTTCTCTGCCTCCCTTATCTCACAGCATAACCCCATCCCAGTACAAAGAGCAAAAGAAATCTAATAAAAATGTTTCCAAAAGAAGCAAACGCTGTGTAGGTTGAATGTACAGACACAAGTAGAGGAGATTTTAAATGTAGAGTTTTGCCTAGACAGCAGTAATAAACCACAATGGGAAAATAAAATTTTCACTACACATTGTTGTATGACATTATTGATGGAAATGTGCATCAGATAGTGATGTGCATCAGAGATTAGATTATGTGTGTTAGAAAGGAGGAAGGTAATAGTTCCTTCCTAATCTCTGAGCAACGCTACACAACACACCTCAAATTTCAAACATTACGTCAAGATTGACAGTGAAATCACATAAGCATTTACCAAGAGCCGTCTCTAAATAATTAGTCCGGTTTCATAACAAAATGGCTCAGGTAGTGCTACACTGTATTCTCACAATGTGACATGCAGCATTGTCTCTGGATCGTCAGCCTGATTTCTGTCGCTCTCATATCTGCCTGATTGGGTCCCCAGTGATTCTGCCAAGAGTGAGGCATGTGAATTATCCATGAGTCCTGACACAACAATTGCATTAGTATTCCAGATGCTCTGATGTGCAGTAAATCTGATAATGAAGTTATCCTTTTTGTCTTTAACATCCTCACCAAACCTTACTACTGGATTTGTCTGCAGAACAATCCTCCCTTAAATGAATTCGTTACTTAATGAAAAGCTCGGTTGAAAGCTGCATTTGCCATTTTGTGTATTATTGCAAAGAGAAAAGAACTGCTTGGTATCAGCTATATAAGGATTGGTATTTACAAAGTATCATAATACCAGAAATATAAATGTATAATTATTTCAAGTCTGATTCAGACTTTGCACAGCCTCTCCTTGCTATGCCAAATTAGCATTACAACATCCTTCTGAGAGACCTTGAGATGCTTGGACAGATGTACAGCTACAAAGAGCCTGTTCTGTAATCTAAAGTGGCTGCTGCTGTTCTCTAGATTGCAGGCATTGTGCTGTCCCACATCCTGATCTCTCAGATCCAAGATGAGATTACTTCAGTGTTGTGAGTGCCGGCTGATGGAGGGGGAAAAAAAGGAAGAACATAACTTACAGCACTCTGTTCAGAGCAAGGACACATGTGCAAGGATGTCATTTTTACTTCTACTGTATCACTGTGATATTCAGGTTTTCTGCACTTTAATGTCTTATTGAATTCATGTGGAAAGTGTATGTACATTTATTGGTTTTGAACATTGATCTTGTATTGACATGAAGATATACACACACCCCGATCAGGCATAACATTATCACCACCTGTCAAATCTAACGCAATTAAATGCACCAGCGCTGCCATGAATTCTACATTTACAAAGTTATAATATTTTATTTTTTAAGTAGAAACTGTCAGAAATGTGATCATTCTACTACATGTCCATTATTAAGGTTATTGTGGGCGGTAGAGTGGTACTGGAGTAAGTTATGTAAAGAGGTGTCTCTAATGTTTTGGCCTTCCTATTTACATCAATGAGGCATCCAAAACATTAGAGAGACATCTTAACATAACAATAATTGATACTTTCTTAATCCCCTTGTGGAAATTCTTTATGAACAGGCAGTAAATGTATAATTCATGGCAGAGCTGTTGTATTGGATTCCATTAAATTGGAAGAGGTGGTCATAATGTTATGAAAGTGATGTATACTGATTACAGGTGTACATTTTGCTAAAAGAAAAAACTCATAAAGCAAGTGATCATATATTGTACATGTGCTGCAAATTGTAAGCTGTGGTTATTATTAGCTCATAAGAACAATAAGTGTGCAAATTTGTGTTGTCACAAAGCATAACAAGCCCAGTATCCAAAGAGAACTTAACTGAATACATTGAAAATAGTGTAGTATAAGAAGTTTCAGCTGTCTTGACAGCGTCAAATTCCTGCCTGCTGGCGAATGAGTCTCCCACATCGAAGCACCAGCACGTCAGATTATTGTGGTGCTTTGATGTTGTTTTGCACTGGCGCTCCACTGCACACCTTGCAATCAGTCTAGGCATGAAGTGCCAGGGCTCTCTGCATCAGACGATCAGTCAAAGGGGAGTTTGGCCTCATGGCATCGCGCTCCACCAGAAGACATCTGGAGGAATTCAGAACAACACAAGACAGTGCAAAGAGATATACAGATATTCAGAGGGATTACAAGCTGAGAGGCTAACCTGATCAATAATGAAAGTGTAACATGATGTACTGACAGGGAAAGTCAGTTACATAATGGGATCATACAGCATCTGTTCAGAGTGGAAGGCAGCTCAAGATACACAGCATCATGATGAAATCAACTGGTTCAAATACTCCACGTCTCTCTTTTTATCTTTTATCTATATTCTCCCAGCAGATTCTTGCATAAAAATATGGATGGATAAGATCCACAAGACCAATGTTTGGCCTGAAAACTGTTGTGCATTACCTTCCAAGTTTCCTGTGGCGCTTATTCTCTGATTTCATGGTTGCGTGAATAAGCAGTTGATTGAAGAGATCTCTCTACAAAATGAGGTGGACAAACCTGCTAGACCAGTGTCACAAGGCTTCATATACATTCAGATCTACCCTTTCGTAATGACAGTTTTCTGAACACAAAGAACACTTAATCACCACTGATCACAAAGATTAATTATTCATACATTGGAGCACTGTAATCCACACTATATAGCGTGTTCATAGACTCAATTACTTTAGCTCTTGCAAAGCATTCTTCACCTCTGGCCTATTTTCACAACAATGAATACTGTTACTCAAGGAAAAACAATACAATGTGATCAATGATATCTAAGCTCAAAACTCAAGGCTGAAACTGTGCACAAGAGAGCTGCAAATGGGCTTAATTTTGTTTCATTTCTGATGATCACAGATCTTTGAACCTTACCTGTGCATCACTGCCACCTATGTCTACTATGCGGTAGCGTAAAGGGTACAGGAGCTCCACTGTTTGACTGTAGTTGCCCTGGTTGTACTCCATCATGGCCTGACACATTGGTACACCAACAGTTCCAGCGAGTTGATGCTGCTGGTTGTCCCCTGGCTCCCTGTGAAGACAAGTCATAGTTTCTAAAAAGATAGGACATTTCTTGGTACAGATAAAATGTTTAAAACTAGTGCGATAAATTCTTTGAAATAAGAAATAAATGAATGGCAATAACATAATACCTGTTTGTACACCTATATATCAATTTGCAGTTTTAAAAGCACTACAGTATAAAGCCAAACTGCTTTTGTCCTTCTTGGTAAAGGCCATGCCAAGGTTTTGCACAGATAATATGGAAGAAAAACAGCACAAATGAAAATTGTATTTAGCCTCACATAGTATGGATTTTAAGTGATTCAACTTTTTAAGGCACTCAATTCTACATTGTTAAGCAACATTAATCAAGCTCTCAATACAACTTTACCTTTCTGTTTCTCTCAGTGGCCTCCTGCTTGAATGTTTTTTCATGTCATATTGGTTCACAGCAGCCCAGCCTAGTGTTATATAACTCAAGTGGCCAATAATACCTACTGAATACGTAAGTTGTTTTTGAAGCATTTCAAGAGCCTTTATTTTTTACTCTTAAATCTTTCATTTTCATACCCAAATTACTGATCTACTATTCCTTTACATACAGCTTTCATGTCCTTATACATATACTACAGTAAATAACTCTCTAAATTTAAAAAGATAATAAAGTATTTTCAGAGTAGTTCTTCAGGTAAAGTGGCTTCTTGTTTATTATATTATAATGAATTTTTAGATATATATGAAGAATTTAAGAAAAGGATTAAAGAGATAAAACACAGTAGCATCCTAATCCTCCTCATTTATATAAAGAAATTAAATAAAATGAATGCTACGAATGATGCTAATATGTTACTTTTTCCACTACACGCATTTTCATGTAAAATTATGAAAAATCTACGAAGACATTGTACCAGACTGACAAAGCCATGCAAGAGTTAATGCACTGAACTGTGAATAAACATCTCAGCAGGATACATTTCACTGTAAGGCCAGAGAGACCATGCCATTGGGAGGCTTTCTTGGATTAGGTGAAGGTTAGAGTAGCTGCCTCTGACTGTAGTATTGATATTCATATTGATTATGAAAAGCTGATCAATCCTTCCAAACAGAGGTAATATAAGTGACACATACATAGATTAAAAAAAAAATAATTAAAAAAAGACAAAGTAGAGCTGTGTTGAGGAGAATATTTCCGTTTATGACTTAACTCAAGAGCTGCTTTCCCCTGCAGATGCATCATTTCGAAACTCTTAACTTGCATTAGATTACATAACAGTAAAAAAACATAACAATTTAACAACCCCACCCACATTATAAGAAACCAATCTCTACAGAGACAGCAGTAGGTGGTGCAGCATCTGCTACAGAGGGAACACCCTACTCTCTGAGATTAACTGCAACTCTAAAATGTCTTTCTTACTGCATCCGCTCTCTGTCTCAGCATCCTGCACTCAGCCTTGTTTCTGTCTCCTTTTTACGTAAGACCGTGTAGCTCTTATGTAATGCTGACAGTTTTGAGGTGTTCACTAAGGAGAAGAAATGGTGCAGAATTTACTTAGCCAATTCCTGGAGGCCCTCCACCAGACGCTGAGAGGTGCCACTGTCTTTAGCTCCCAGAGACACCATGAGGAAGTGGAGGTTGTTAAAAAGGGTCACATGATCGTCACTGTGAGGTTGTGTTACCTGGAGCAGCTCTCGCCATCGGTCCTTTACACACACACCTGAAACATGCAAATTTTAAAAAAGTTCTGCTAATTATACAGCACCTCGAGATTTAGGTCAATGAGTTATCATTACAGATGACCTCACCTCATTAGCAGTTTCACTATATTAAAGCACATTTTCATCAGACCTATCAGTGACATTGTTATTGAGCAATGATACACATCATTTCATGGATTTTGAGGTCTGGTCAGTAATGCCACGGACAGATGGGAAGATCAGAATTCCCATACTGCCTTTTTTCTTAATAAGATACAGTATTTCGTGAATTCCCATATTATCTTACAACTTACCCTCCATTTCAAGTCTGTACAGCATTGAACAGGCATCTACAGTGTCCAACATGGATCCTGAGGCTTTACAACGTCTGAATACCTTAGGGAGACAGGACACACTTTCACTATTTGCTCAAACACTTGCTGAGATGTAACATAAATGTCTCCACACTGAAAATGTTCAGAGAAATAACTTCTTCGAAAAGTTAAGCTTATGTCTTGTTAGAGTCTCCTGATGTGAGCAGTCATGATTTTCAGCTGATGTAAAAATGTCTTGTGTTCAACAGTCATAACATAATAAAATGTAACATTACAGGGCATCAAGGAGCTTTACTTTTGAAGCCTTCTATCCCATTTTTAGAGTCAATAAAAAAATAATCAGCTTTGGCTGTTGACACTGAAATGGGGGTGGTTTCCTTTGCTCTCACATCTTGGATTTGAATTCCACTTGCCCTCTTGCCCTCAAGTACAACATATTGCTTTTAGTCTGCACAGTGGTACATGAATGATTTTAAAGTGTGTACTCATAACACAAAATATAACAATTTTGAACTCAACACAAACTAACCTCAGAATCGTATATTTGCAGAGCGGCTTCATACTGCCCCTGTGGATGGGGAGGAGAAGTTAAGAAAGACGAATTTGAATAACTTCAGACTTGAGAGATAAGCAAGAGTGATAGATTATGTGGCACAGATGCAAACACAAATTAATCTCCTGATATAATCAACTCCAGGCTTCAAATTACCCAGAGGGAAGGATATCATAAATTCAAGTTCCACAAATACTCCCTTTGCCAACTATTCGCTTGACTGAGAAAACTCATTATAATCTTTACCTTCTCTACGAAGTATAGAGCCCAGTGCCAATAGTTATGACTAGCCAGGATGTCAGATACCTGGAATCAAACAATACACATTTCAAATACTATTCCTAGGGTTATTTCAATCCATAATTTAATAAAGTTAATCACATGATTCATCAGAAAAACCAATCAATGTAGAGCTGTACCTGCCAGTCTTTCTCTCGACCCTCCATGAACTTCAAGCCTTTGTCCACCTCTGCTTTCATCTCACAAACATGGGCTACAGTATGGACAGACCAAGCATCATCTGGAGACAGAGCAAGGCCCTGCACATGAGAATACAACAGTTTAAAGCAAGGAGGTGCAATACAGATACAGAAATAGCTCCATTTCTTCTAAGGCAGAGAAAAATGACAGTTCAAAAGTAATGGCATACTAAGCTCTCATCTATGATGTTCCTCGATCTTTCTTCAAGTGACCCTTTTGCCACAGACACTTTGTATGCATTAGTCATTCAGCAGAGAAGAGTCAAGACTGCTGAGAGTCTGGATGAGCTGCTCATTATTGGCCTTCAACAGCAAATTACTTGCTGAATTGAACTGATACAATCAGCACACGTACAGCCAGCTGGGCCATACGGCCACAGTAATGGCAACAGAGTGTACAACAGACTACACCTAGTTGGCAGTTTATTAGGAGCACCAAGCTAAGACTAATGTAGCCCAACACAGCATCCCTGGAATAAATAATCCCTTCATGACAGTTACTAAAGAGAGAAGTGTTGATCTAACAGTTATGTATTATCTGTGTATAATGGGAAAATCTCACCTCCATAGCTTCTTTCTCAGCCTGGTCATAGAAGCGAGTCTCCATAAGACCAAAGGAATACAGTCCTTTCAGATAGCTGAAGGCACAAACATAAAACAACTCTTGTAACAAAATCCTACTATCTAGGAAAATGAAAAACAGAAGCCTTGCACAAACACAATAACAGCTAAGTGACTGAAATGAATGACCCCTTTTGTTTGCCATTACCTTCTTTTGAGCTTTTTCTACATTTCTGCATTACACACATACAGCAGCTAAATGCTGCTGTTGTGAAGCTTGAATGTTAACAGCTGCAGTAAACCTTTTGATTTTGTTTTTCTGACTGGTTTGTTTATCTAAAAATCACAATGTGGGGTTGAAGTGGGGATTTAGAAGAAAACAATTACTCTCAGGCATTGTTACAGGGTGGAGAATGAGGCTACTCCCTGTCTGAGAAATTACTCTCTGCGGGATACGATGGTTCAATAACTGCCTGCACCTCAACAAAATCATCTTGAAGTGCACACTGCCAGTTCCTTTAATACAACCACTGACTAACCAGGCACATCATACTAAACAGGTATTTTATTATCTAGACATGGGGTCCTCAACCAAAAGTCAGATGTAAGTTAAGTCAGATTTTTCGTACATCTAAATTTCCTCTTACCATTATCTGAATTTAACTAGTCACCTCTGCCTACTGCCGAAACTAAGGATCTTTGCTTTTGGAAAAAAAAAAGCTTTATTGTCTGTATAAAGTTAGACATTTTCTACAGCATAAACATAAAAATAATAACATGCCAGCGAAAGCTTGTACACACACAAGAAAAAAACAAAGAGAAAAAAATACAATTCATATAAATAGAAGCTTATAGTTTTCACGTTTTTTTTTAGTTTACGCTGGATGAGAGAGTATAAATAAAGTTGTTGATATCTTTCACAAAAAAGAGCCCCATAATGGCACCCTAATTGCCTATTTTATTGGGAAGAAACCTTTGGACCCATTGTTTGACCCTACATCCTTGCAGTGGGTTCTGGGGCACGACAATGCCTGGCCAAATGTGGCGAGAGTATTCAGGCAGTTCCAGGAGGATGAACGAACTGATACCACTGACCAGCCCCCACACTCGCCTGACCTAAATCCAATAGAATACCTCTGGGACATTATGTCTCGGCCCATCGGAAGCCCCCAGGTTGCACCTCAAACTGTACAGAAGCTCAGTGATGCCCTGTTCCAGTTCTGGAGGAGATACCCCTGGACACCATCCATCGTATTATTAGGAGCATGCCCTGATGTTGTCATGCATGCATACAAGCATGTGACGGCCATATAAACTACAGAGTGTCATTATGAGCTGCTGCAGTGAAATTTCAGCAAAATGGACTGCCTGCTGCATCATTGTTTTTCACTTTGATTTTCAGGGTGCCTTTGAATTCAGCCCTCTGTAGGTTGATAATTATCATTTCCATCATTCCTAACACATTACCCAGTCCACATTAGTATAGATTTTTTCCCAATTGAGATGTGTTCCTTTTTTGTGTGTGTGTGTGTGAGAGAGAGAGAATGTGGTTTTAAAGTTACCTGAAATGCTTCTGAGTAGTACTGTATATGATCTTTTTTACCTGGACAAAGGTGTATGTGGTTTCCAATAAGGCAGGACCCTGGCCACTGAGTCCCTCATCGGGATTTGGGCTCCCATGTAGAAGTAGGCATCATGAGCAAACTTGAGAGCCAGCATATCAGTGGGGTGATCAAGCAGAATGTCCTCCCACACATCACAGGCTTTGGGAAAATTTCTACAAGAGACACGATTCACTGTTAGGGACATACACTCTTCATGCAGCAAAGAAGGACCGCAGGATGAGAGTACCACGAGAATCACAGAGATTCAATATGCACTGTGCTGAATGAAAGTCAATGAAATGCAAACGTACACTGAAGAATCTCTAACCCTAACCCTACATATCTTGCTATAACGTGTGAAGATAACATTGTAAATAAAATACAAAGAAGCACACACGCTTGAAATAAACAGTTTTACATGCAAAAAGATTTTATCTGGACATTCTTAATTTAGCAAAGTTTTAAGTGATACAGAGGTGAATTCTATGCATTTCTTTAAAGCGCTTACGGTATGTGGCATACATGATTATTATAAAAATAATTCCAAAATACTTGTGAAAGTAAACTATGTCACATGTTGTTACTAGTCTTGTGATTGCCTATTACAACTTCAAAGCACACATGCAATCTTGAGACCCCTCTCTGTAAACCACTAGCCATTACATGACAGAAATCCTTATTTATCCTACTGTTTTGCCTTTATACCCTGTGGCAACCTGGCTCTGGATCTTACCCATGTGAGAAGAGCTCCATAGCCTTGACATGGAGCCTCTCTCTGGGAGAGATGTCCTGGCTGTTGGCCAGCTCCACTGTTCGCCTCACGGCACTGGCCAAACGCTCATCCAGCCGGGTGGAGCTTGTTGTTGCTACCAGCTCCAGGCCTGTACTGATCACATGACCCATAACTACGGGGAAAATACATAAAATTGACCTTTTAATATTAGACTTTAATATTGGACTAAATTGGAATATAATGATAAACGTGACTCAGACTGTGTTTATGTTTAAAAAGAGAGTAAGTTAGGAGATAGCTCATTGGTAACTCACTATGAGCATCAATATATATCGAACCTGCACAAAAGAAGCTCGATTCATTTGAATGAACACCTAAACGTTTACAACATGTTAGAGTTCAAGCAAATACAAATCATATATCTGCTGATGTTGAAAGATGAGCAACTGTAGTTCATGATTTCAAGGTCTACAGGTCAATACTTCAAGTAAATAAATGACAGCACAGGGTGTCATAACTAACCATCCAAGGCGTCAACATACTTATACCTTGTGTTTCTTGAGTCATGTGTCTTCAACAGTTTAGTGGTGCAAAGTAACAACTCAACTACTTAAGTACAATTTTGAAATACTTAACTCAAATACTTGTATGGGTATTTTTACTTGATCAAAAGATCAGAGAACCTCTTTTATCTCTGACAAGTAAAAATATAAAAATCAAGTCTTTTTACTACCAAATCAGATATTGTTAGCTAGAAAGTACTGGTATACTACATAACATTAATTATACTTCAGCTTATTGACTCCAATGACACAACATGGAAAATACATGGCTCCCGGAACTGGTTTACCTATGGTCATTAGCAGTTTTAATTATATCTGCAATAACATGAAAAAATAAATTAAACCCGAAGACATAAGGTTCAGATAGAAAAGCTTGTATATTTACAGCTCACCCTACCTAAACCTCCCTGTGAAAAACAAAAAAACTGACTTCTTTGACATCTCTTTATTTACACTCTGCAGAAGCTACAGAATCATCTTAATTTGGTTATTTTTGCAGTGGATAATTTTATTTGCATCCTTTTCTACGTTAACCATTTGCTGCTACCTCAAGGTCAGACTTTCCACATCTGATCAGCACTTCCTTGAATTAAACTGAATAAAAGATGTTTAAGCATACATGTATTTACCAAAGTTAGGGTCAGCAGTGTGCATAGAAGTAATGCATCCTTCAAATCCCCCCAAGGATTCATCATTGCGCCATTTCACATACTATGACGAAAACAAAACTGAATTGAAAAACGTGCATTTTTATGTTCATTCACATACATACAGTAAGTCTGCAGACAATATCACTGTCTGTTCACAACAGTATGTGCGACTCCGTCTACCTGTGTGAGTATGGCGTCATAAAGTTTGCAGGCCTCATTACTGCTGCTGGACAGTTCAAGACCCTCTGCCCTCCATGCCTGTAAGGGACATAAGTAAGGCGCACATATTAATAATGTAACACTCAAAGAGTAAATATGTTTTCAGAAGCGAAGTTCTTGCCACAGAATAGATTTCCTGTCTTTCAGCTGCGCTAAGCGACTGGAAACTTTTCACCTTTTAGTTAAAGCTGCAGGAGTTTAAAATGCTTCAGGCCACACAAGAGGATTTGTGTAAGGACACATCAGGATTCATGTCATACTGCGGTAAGAATGTTAAGCTGCACAGAATAAGTTCCTAATTAAGATACATTTATTTACCATGACGGACAACACAGTCTGCACAAGTTCAAACCTGATGCACCACAAAGCAAACAAAGTTGTGTTTTGCGTAAAAACCAAAGACTGCATAAGATAAGTCAACATCGCCATATTTTCCCTCTATGTTTGCATTACTGACAATTGTTTTCACGGTCACATGATTACACAACACGTTAAATCCCTTTACCGACTTTATTTTACACCAAACCAAGCCGCTCCCTTGTTTAATGTTCATGTTCATGTCCTGTTACTGTTCAGTTAGCTCCTTCTTTCTCACACTGACCTGACAGTCTCTGAAACTTGAAGCAATCATTCTTAGTTGCAGTTGTATCTTCTCCCAAGTTTCCACCCGCTCACTGAAGCTGTGTCACACTTATTAGACAGACACAGACCGGAACTTAGCTTCGCTGTTTCAAAATAAGTGCATGAACAAAGAGATATTTGTAACGATTAGATGGGTGACTTAAGGGCATTTAATAAGTACACATTTTGAGGTACATGTACTTTTAGCACATAGAGTGGCTAAATCGACTCCACCTTGATCAGATGTGTTGTTTTTTGTGCATGAGTGTCAGTTTCAGTATTAATATGTATAGTCAATATTGTACCGTGTGTATGTGTAATGAGAAAAGAATGAGCAAAAACTGGGTTTTTTATTTAGTTTTTCATTTTGTCATTTATAGTCTCTTTAATTAGCACACAGCTTTATGGAAGTTAAAGCCAATATTTTACAGAATAATAAATCTCAGATGACATGGACATGATCCAGGTGTGGGTCTTTCTAAAAGCTTTTCCTTATGAGAAATATACTGTTTTTCCACCTTTTCGATGCTCCACACTAATACTTGTATTAATCTTAGCTAGATCAAAATATATATGCACTAATGTTTCCAAACCAATCTATTTTGGGTTTACAGTTAATTTCTTTGTTACAGTATATGATTTTTTTTTTACTCAGCAGAAATAAACAAGGTGAATAAAAGATTTAGCCTAAAATGTATACATTATTTTCAGAGCTGGTAATGGCAGCAAAGAGATGATGGCCTCTCCTTTGAAAGTAGGAAAATATGATGTCACTGTTATCTTACAATTAAGTTTTTCATAACCATAACCCATGTAATTAAAAAAAGCCAGACTTAAGCAGACATCGAAAAGAACAACTGCATTGTTTTATTGCCATTTCAGCATACATCCAACGTCCCTATGCATCTTAGCTACATAAAGCATTTACATTACAAGTCATGTGTCAACAGAACGGTTTAAAAATTAGGATCCTTTTTTTTTTTTTTACATATTATACAGTTTGCACACATGTTAATAAATATCAATACAATCATGTCAAACTTAACACACGCCATCTAA
>OMLM01008779.1:110578-133332 GCA_900302695.1 Helostoma temminkii
AATAACCCTTAAAATGATGCAACTTATTTTATTCACAGCTCATACAAAGTCATAAATATAGCCTCTAGTGTTTCTGTGGTGTAAATCAGTGGCCAGCTGGATTTTTCTAACAGTTCTCAAAAAGGCTTTTACATCTCACTGCCCACAAGATAAACCATAACGTTCCTGTTTGATGAAATCTGCTCATAAAGCACTTTGCATTTCTTCAGTTTCCCATTTTGAACCATTTGTCTGTTGGTCTGGGGACCTACTGTACAAAAAGTAAAAATCTCGAGTTCCAGTGGGATACACATATATGACTACCTCAAAAACAAGTAACTCAAAAAATAAAACTTAAGTATAGAGAATAAAAATGAGAAAGGCATCTTGGATCAAGGATAAAGGATTAACACTGCCATGTACTGATGTGTTGTGTAGTGTGTAAGTTCTTGTGGTGTCCTTCGTAGATACTGCAGCTTATCCACTAACAGTGGAGACAGTCCAGTGGCACAAAATAAGTGATGAAAGCTACAATGATCTCAGTGAAATCAGAATAAGTGATAACATCACAATGTTCACATGTGGTAGAAACATATCTGAATCCGAAAAGATGAATTCATTTAATAGCTTTGCCTGTTTACTATAGTAGGATACATACAAATATCCAATACTGAATAAGGAACAAGTGTTTGTAAATAGCCAGTTTGATATAAAATGAATGGCATCTCAGAGAGATGCCCATTCTTATCAAGATAAGTTTAGTGATGTTCATATGCAGAAAAACATCGACTGAGGACAATGTTTAATTCCTTTATGTGCCTGACATGCAGTGGCTTATGGGTGCATGGAAGTTATGCACTAGTGCAAGATGATGAGATTCTGGGCACTCTCCTGTGAATGCAAGAAATGTTGATCTGTTAAAAAGCAAACAAAAATAATAAATACATTAAAAACAACACAGCCATTTTAATGGGTTCTTAGTGTTGACTCACTAAACACTCCCCAGGGGAAAAAAAAAGAAAAACTGAGCCTTTCATAATGTCTTTGTGGTTCATAACGATGCAGAAGTCACTGGAGAAAGAAGCAGAGGATGTCCTTTCAACAGTCAGACTGATTGGAGGCATCACTCCACCTTTTAAACAGACCTCTGTAGCAGTCCTTTTCAAAAATGAGAACATCTTCATCTGCTGAAAATGTGACTTGTTCTACACAGCTATACACAAAACACAATTCTTTACATCAGCAGGACCGCACTGCATTCTTCCCTTTAGGTAATGTATGAGTCTTATTCTCCCAGTTCAAGGCTGGGATGGGAGGCTACGCTCCTCTCCACCCACAGAGACAGCATAAGCAAAACTGCAAAGTGATTAACTAGCACTGCCTTTGGGCAGAGGATATGTAAACGTTGCAGACTGCTTCAATGTCAGAGGCAGCCAGAGTGTTTGTGAATCTTTACACATTCACTGCTGCAGGTGTGACAGTTTTAGATCAACTGCCTGTGTCGGCGATCAAAGTTGACCAATGAGAGGCAGAGACCACCTATCACGAGTTGAACCCTTTTCTCAAAACCTGGCAAGCAATTATTTTCCTTTTAAGCCCAGTTGAGACTGAAGCCTTTGGAGAGCATGACAGCCTCCAGGTCTTTGTCCTCCTCCTTCTCCCGGAGTCTTTGCTCTTCCAGGAGGGCCACCAGAGCATCACGTTGCTCTACCACTTCCAACATCTCATTGAGGATCTGCTTCTCCTGAGAGAGCTCCTTCTCAGTCTTCAGGTGGTCTGAAAGAGGCAAAAGAAAACAAGAATTAAAGAGACAGAAAAATGTAGATATATAAACATATAGAGCAAAAAAGAGTGGGCTGTTAGCTAATTTGCATTCCTGGATTCACCTTCCACGGCCATTCGCTCTCTGAGTTCCTGCTGCAGTCGGCTCTGTCGATCCTCCAGCTCCAGCTCTCTGGCACTTGGAGGCAAAAAGAAAAATGGATGAGCAAGGGCTTCACTGATTATTTATAGATTTTTATATTTTCAGCTTTCAATTTCTCTTCATTTATCTATGAAAGATTTTTTTTTTATATTAGTCGTTCCCAAAAAAAATTTAAAAATTGATTTAAAAGCTTTTAGAAAATGATGATATAACTGTGGATAATTTAACAAATTCTCAATAGATAATAAACTTGTTTGAATTTAATTGCAAATGTAATCACATATTATTGTATTGTGTAATATTATTAAGATTAATGAAATAAGGTGAGTCTGTATTATTTCTTTTGTTATACTCCCTACACCACCAATATGTCAAATTTAACTAGCTGCTTGGTTAGCTCTAAGCTTCTTGATAATGAATTGCAACTTTCCAGATTAGTTAATCATTTTGCTTATTTAACAGTCAATTACTTACAATATCATGAGTTCTGATTCATAGCGGACTAGAGCATTTTTCTCCTGCACCAGCTTGAACCACTCTTGCATTAGCTTGGGATCATCCTTCTTGCCCATGCCTGGGGGAAAGGAGGAAGCACAAAGTGGGAGTGAGAAGCCAGATAGCTGGGAGACCCTAACACTGATGTCACAGAGACAAGGACTGACACAGGCAATGCAATGAAAGCCAAGCCAGGATGTCCTTGCTGAGGGATGGTGGGTGGAAGGATGAACACAACACCAACGTGGTCAGTCGCACCATATTTAAAGATGGTGTGGAGCTACGGGTTTTGGCAAGTGTGTACACACACACGCGCACACACACATAAATACACATAGATACACATACACACACACAAAGCAAAGTTGAGAGTTTAGGGTTTGCGTTATCCAGTTGGGACTTTGTGTCACATGCAACTCCTGTTTGGGAGCAACTGCCTCCTATCATTTGTTTTTCCAGAGAGGGTAGGTAATAAAAACAAATACACAGATCAGTACCCAAGGCATGACAGAGAAATAGACCAGAGGAGCTATAGAAATTCTTCATCCTCCCTTGCTCTGCATATTGGCTAACCAGCGAAAATAAAATCCCTTTAAGTCCCATTCACACTAAGCAGTTTGAGGATAGAAAATATAAATAAATCCTGAATTATTCTGCTGTCTTTACAGATTTAGGTTCAACTTAAAATGACTTGTCACTGAGACAAATACTGTAGTTTATATTTCCCTATTAAACCTGCCTAAAAGGGTAAAGAATGTTCTGTGCTACTGGCATCACGCATTGCAATTGTACAGTTTTCATAACCAGCACAATCAGTCAGAGTGTGGAACAGCTGCATGCTTCTCCTGCAGTACCACTGTATGCAGAGAAGACCAGTCAATGCAGCATGCTTAGAAAGGTCTGCTCCTAGGGTGATGCATCCTTTCATTTATCTGTCTGTAGCAGGTGGAGCCAAGCAGCTTCAATGAAACACCATAAGGGAAACCTCAATGCAGCATGACACACTTAGCTCTAGGAGATGAGAGTCTTGCGAAACAAAAAGAAAAAAAAAACATTGTACACACATAAAATGCATGGTTGAGGTCTCAGAGGCTGACTCTCGCTAATTAACAGACAAGGGACAAAGAGAGAGAAAACTGGAGAAGAGCTGTATACAAGGGGAAGGGGAGACACAGGAAGAATTACAAAAGCAAGACTGAGTTTCCAAACCTAACCTACAATGGGTGTTTTTCTTTTTTTTTTTTACTTGTATTATTTCAACCTCTTCCACTGCCAACCACCCTCAGCCCAAGGATCCAGACACAAAGGAGAAAAGAGCCACTGGTACAAAACAAAAACAGCAATAAAAAGAACATAAAAACCAGGTTACACACAAAAACTGGCAAAAACTTCCAGCGACAGGAGTTAGATACAAGAACAAACCAGATGACCCATTAATTTTTAAGACTTGCTTTGTGTAAGACTTGAATATTTATAACAAATCATCACACCATGCAAGTATCTTACTCCTTTAACCACAAATTTGCCTGCGAGCTAACCACTCAGATGGTCTCAGGTGCTCACGCACGGTTATATTATAATTTTATGATTACATGACAGTTTTAACATTTATTCATCACATACGGTCTGGAATTCCTCAAAACAACTGCAAAAACGCATACTGCAATGCAGATTTATGATTCATTAAAGCCAACAGAAAACAGAAAACATGCTGTTTATTAAAGACACACTACAGCAGAGTAGTTTCCCCTTTCAGTGAATGCAAAATAACACATATAAACATTTTCTCTCTCCCTAAGTGCTTGCGTGGTTAAATAGAATATGAATTTGCATTACAACTATGAATTCTGGGCCAAAAACGGGAGGTTTCGTGTGTTGCTAGGTCACAGTTGACCTGTTATATTAAATGTTCAAAGTCCTTATTTATATGAACATCTTCTTGTCTTTGATCACTAACCCGTACGGTAACTGAATAATAATAACTAGAGGCTCAACCTAGTTGTAACATATGACATTTGCCTTTGATGCACATTAATGTTGGCTATGTTGAGCTGAGCCCACTAAAGATATTGCCCTGTCAAGCTCAATCACACCTTTACTCTAGGATCCAAGACTATAGTATATTAGGATTTAGAGAAACAATAGAATGTTCTTTATTTGGTGTGGGGGAGATAATGGTCTAGCAACCAAACCTGCAGATAAAAAAAAACAGTGTGCTGCCATGGTGAACAAGACTAAAAAATGAGGGTAGAGGATGAAATTGTGAGTTTCTTCTGATGTTTTAAACCCTTTTTTCCTTTTATAAACACCTCAAAATTTGACATTTGTGAATATTCTGGGGAAAGCTACTGAGCCTGATCACACACAAACAGTGAGGACTGGAGGAAGAGGAGGAGGATGGGGAGAGGGACAAGGGAGGTAGCCCGTTTCTGGAGATCCTTACGGGTGCCATGGTAACCCGCCACAACCGTTAGCAGAGGCGGTGAGGGTTACATTACCTTCGGGGGAACAGCAGGGGCAGAAGGAGAAAGGTCTTCGGCGTGGCATCCCCACAAAGGGCTCAACTTCCACAAGACAGAGGGAAAGAGTGTGAGGGAGTGACGCAGATGGGTGCATTGGTGGGCGAGAGAAAAAGTGGAGGAGATAATGCAGCAGGAAGAACAGAGATGTTAGAGAAAAGAGTAGAAAGCACAAGGTGTGGGAGGGAGGGGAAGGAGAAGGGCCAGGAGGGAAGAGAGGGGTGTGAGGAGAAAGAAAGAACATTGACGAGAAAATCAAAAGAGGGCAGGAACGCTGTGATACAGTAGGTAGAAGACAAATCACCTAGAGAGAGGAGGTGGGAGAGATCACCTTTGTGATGTGAGGGATGGAAAGGGGGTAAAAATAGAAAACAGAAACACAGAAAAAACAGAAAACCTGAAGCAGAGAAAGGAAAACTAATCCCCTGTTTGATCTTACATCTGTAGTTCTTCAGATAATCTTCAATTAGGCAACTGCGGTTGTTAAAAGGGACAATAAGGCCAGTGTTTGGTACACAAAACAATGTAATCCCGTTATTACAGTCATTACTGATCACTTCTTCTGAATCTTTAAATGTGCTTCAGCTTGTCCTTGTGTTGACCACTCAGCTAAAATAGGTGGTGAATTTAAAATGTAGCTATGTTTGAAATTAGATTCATTATATATTTTCACATAAAATGAGTTTTCTATCATGTGGTAGTGGATGCCACAATAATACACCTCAAATTAAAGACTGTAAAATTAATGTGACACAATACAAGTGAAGAGTAGAGCGGATAAATAAAGACTTATGAATCATTACATAAAACGAATAGTAAAGGAGCCAGAAGAATGAAATGCCATTTAATGGCTACAAGGGACTATCACAGAGAAACCAAGGTAAACTGCAGTCTGTTTTGGACAGACAAGAATCTTAATAAAGTCTTTGCCAAATCCTTAAAACTTGATGAAACAGTAATATGCCAACCATGTAAAACCTGGTTATTTAGACAAATGCTACATTTTCTTTTCATACAACCACAAAAAAATCTAATTACAATCAGAGATGTTCCTCAATTACATGTCCGCAACACTGCAGATACACCACATTCAGTTATTACGTTGAGTCATCGCATTGTACTTCTTTTTTGTTAGGTCGAAACATGAAAACAGTCCGGATGCCATAACTCTCAGCTTCCAGATAACCTCACCTAGATGACAAATAATACATTTCATTGACCACATCCGGTTGCAAATGTTCAATTTAAACTTTCAAATATGGGACATAAATTAATTAACCCTATGATGGGGTGTGCAATATAGACCTAAAACTATATCACATATATATTTTAAACCGATATAAGTCACAATATGACAACAGCCCCATTTAACTGTATTTCTTTCTGGTCATTTCAGCATAGCTGAGCAAGCTGGATCAGAGTACAAACAATAAGTTTAAACATTAAAAAATACTAAATTACCTCAGTAGCAACAAAATAAGACTGAGTGGGATATTTCCTTTCTTTTTTGTTATCATTTTCCTGAATCGTCCTTGTCAACAGTTTAGTCTGGCATTAAGTTTTAGTTCAGCCTTCCACTATGCTTAATGTGGGTGTGGGTAATGTGACACATTATGTGGTGTGTAGCTATACGGTGATTATTGCGAATTCTTTTTGTGTGCAAGAATTATCACGATATATCATGGACGATAGGAACAAAAAAAAAAAAAAAAAGAAGCCACTTGAATGCATCCAGCAACTAGTAACGTTGCGGTTTCCATGCCTTTCTGTTGAGATTCATTTCTTAGTTCATTAATTCACGTTGGTGCCAGATGCCATTAAACTCTCTCCATTCGTTTCGGAGATATAGTGCTGACAAGAACGGGACACGAGGTCAGAGTGACCTTGACCTTTCATCACCAAAATCTCACCGACCAAAATCAGTTCATCACTGAGTCCAAGTGGATGTTTGTGCCAAATTTAAAGAAATTTCTTCAGTTTCATGTGATACTGCATTTATAGGACTGACAGATCAAGAGACCATACAAACCTTAAAACACAATGCCTCTGGGCATGGCTGTCACCAGTGCAGAGGCCTGTAGGCATATTTGTCCCTGGTAACCAGTTAGTTTGGAAAACTTCTGTTGTGTATGTAAATTGTGTATGTTGTCGGATGAGTGATAACAACCAGCAGGACACAACCACAGAAAAGCACAGGCTCTGCTTAAATATGAAGAAATGCACCTTTTTGTCCATCCCCCAGAGATCTCACTGACACTGGGAAGCTTTCTAACAAATATCCAATAGAAGAAAAAGATGCATTCCTCTCGTATTCAAACAAAGCTACAGTCTGGGAACAAATACCACGAGACGTCTCACCCACACAGTGGATATCGTTACTGTTCAGTCGGTTACCAGTCACAGTTCAGACAGATCAGCAAAGAGTCCAGAGATTGCAACATTGTCTATTAGCGCATACTATAAATACACACACACACACACACACACACACACACTTGGGGAATTATGCAACTGAGCAGGTATGAGAAAGTCAGGAGAGCCATTACTGGGACTATAGGACAGAACTAGAGCAGCACACAGCTGTGAGAGAAAGCTAGTCCAGTAGTTTAGTATGTGTCAGTCCAGGGCAGATTAAACACTTTCACAGTGCTTAATGAGTAGGGGGTGTTCAATGTTTGTGTGCAAACTGCAAGATATGCCTCTTTTGAATGATAATGTGCTTCTTCTTTGTCTATAATTTTTTATTGTAACAAAAACAAATATGAACTGAACAGCAACTGAACTGAATTCATCACAGTCACGACTATTTCACCTAGCGACTGTTTTCCCAACTCAAGAATCCTGTGGTTGCTTCTCATGATTTGGGCTGACAAATCAACTATTTCATATTAACATTGTATTAACTATGTCATATGAATAGGCAAAGAATTTCCACATTTTCAAAAGGGGCAATATTTAATGAGCATGCTGTGCATGTACCATGCAGGTATAGTAAGTTCCATTTTTTGTTTTTGTGACTGTCAACGTGGTCTCAAGCATATGCATTGTTTCACTGAATGTACATTGCTGATTTTATCTACACTGCACTTTGTATTTTAAAGTCTGCATGCTGCGGAGCGACAAATAAAAGTTACTCATTAATTCATTCATACATATTTCAGTAGTTTATAGAGATCAAAGATGGTCTTAAGAGAAGAGGCCAAGTGTGTGCTCTGTTTGATGTACAGAGAGTCTGAACTAGAAATCCAATGAGGGTAGAGGGGAGCATGGAGGGGGAGATGTAGGAGCAGAAAAGTTTTGCAATGAGCCTACACGCTAGCCAGACAATCAGCCAGCCAGCCAGGTAGATATAAGGGGTACAAAGCTCAAGTTGTAAAGAAAAGGGAGGAGAACAGATCAGGTTAGCCATTAGGTTAGTTTAAGCGACAGATATGAAATACATACCGCCCAGATGCAAGTCCAGGATTTCACTGTAATTAGAATCTCCCCAATAGTCTACAATGACAGGGATATATTAGAGACAGGAGTTATTTCACACAGCCCCAAACTGGGCACACAAACACCCACACACACACACACACACACACAATTACAAAATGTCTCCCAAAACAGAAAGTCATGCATGTTCTTGCAAACACACACAAACACACACATACACACTGCAGCAACACTCAGAACAAAGAGAGTCCATCGGTACTCACCACAGTGCATAAAAGAACAATGCATTTCCCAAAATAATAACAGACTGCTGCATAGATTTGCTGTATTTCTGCTCACTGGCTCGGTTTCCCGAATTTCGTACAAAGTTTTGTGACATATTTCTGACATATTGAGAAAAATTTTATTTTTCTCTATTACTGTATGTCCATTTGATTTGAAGTCGATGGCTCAAACAATGAGCAAAGCTTTCATTTTCTCCAGTTATGAGTCATCAGATCCATGTGCACCAGTGTTCAATTACAATATTATACTGATTTAATGCTTCATTATTTTAAAATGAAAAAGCAACTAAGTGTTAAGTGAGAGAGTACAACAGATAAAGTCAGAGACATCTCTGGATTGCTGTTGCTCTCGACAATAAAAAAAAGATCATGAAATATCTGTGTCACTTTGTTACTCAACCACGGAAAATATTTACAGACAAGCTTCTAATAAAGAACTTGTCAGCCTGCAAACCAATTTTAATTTGATTTCTTCTATTTGAATTGCATTTGGAAAATGTTATGTGATCTGAGTCTTGATCAGAGTACAGAAACTCTCCTCATTGAGAGGCGGTGAAGGAACACATCCAGAATGAGCACACACAAATCTATGTCGGGACACACATTCTCCTGATTCTCATGCAGCTCTGACCAACGATGGCGGACATGTTATGAACAGAGATTAACGTTCAGAGATGAAGGACTGTGTTGCAGTGTGTCACCACAGATGGAGCCTACGTAACAGTGTCACATGTCATTAATAAAAAGTTAAAAAAGAAACTACAGTAAATCTAATACCTGATCTTCTTTTGTGCTGTTTGGGTAATGTATAAGTACCTTTATAAAATCCTTTAAGAGAGTAGAGTAATAAACAAGTTAAACATACTCAAACATTTGATTGGAGAAACAGCTGATGGGAAAGTAAACAGTTATTCAGTTGGTATGGAAATGGCCTAATTTAAAGATATGTTCAATGCATCCATGTGAATGCATATGCATTTTAAAAAGCTTTTACATGTATTTGTCCCTGTTACTGTCACTATTAAGTAATGAGAATGAAATACACTGTCAGCTATATAAAGGATAACCTAAGTCGCATACAGTACAAACATCCTATGACAAAGGGAATTTTAATAACATTGTCTGTGATAGTCCCTTGTCAAGACCAATTAGGTTTATTACTTTAGAGAAACAACTATGTCCTTCGCACAAACAAGCAGTATGTGCCAAAATACACTGCAGTACAACTGAATAAATGATAAATGCAGACAGTGATTTTAACACAATCCAAATGATTAGAGAGGGACACCCTTTCTGAGATAAAGCAATTATGTTATATCATCCTAATCATTGATATGATTATTATTCCCTTTAGAGCACTAGAAAAGGCTTAACTCATATCATATAGAGATAAATCAAGTCTCCGAGGGTCAACAAAGATGTTTAGTTGTAATGCTTGCTGTAAAATCACTTGTAAATGGTTGCTAATAAGGGTACTATGAAACTCACTACACTGTTTAGTTCACAGACTGTGTCTGTCCGCAGCAGTATTACTGATACACCGCACCACATTGGAGGGCCAGATTGAAAATAATGTACGAAGACAATAGTGACAAGTCGTTACCTGCTTCTCCCCTCAAAGCTTTCTCCACAGCTACGCCTCTCTCTTCCAGCTGCCTTTGCTTCTCCTCCACCTGCTCCAACTGCCTCTGGATAATCTGAGCAGACAAGCAGTATAGGGTCACGTAATTGATCAAATGTACACAAGCACAGAGAGGAACGAATACACTCTAAACAACTTAAGCTCTCTCACTTGGGTGCACACGACTATAAAATGCACTGCTAGTTACAACCGATTTGTACCAAGCAGTTGTGTGTTTAGTTGAAATGGGAGTACTAATTACTAATTAAAGTTTTATATCCAAGAATGTGAGCCTTTTTTGATTAGCAATAAAATTATAATGTAATAGTTTTCACAGATAGTTTGTTCTGTTCATTCCAGCCACCGAGCACCACACAGGTGGGCCAGCAAGCACAAGAAATCTAAATTCCACTACTGATACATCAACATACTTTTAAGGTAGTAAAGCTAAAATATATTAAATCCTTCAATGTAGCATTTTCAAAGCATAATTGGATAGAATATTACTTGTGGGTGAATTTGTGTTAGGGACAGAAAAGAGAGATGAAAAATTAATCACAAACAGCTTAGTTTGAAAGGGCTTTTCCTCTGAGGCTCCAGAGTCAGTGCTGAACTTTATCAGTACCATGCAGCTATGGGAGCTAAAAAAACTTGTGGTTTAGGTTCTGCAAAAAGTCACTAAAAGGAAGCAAAATTCAGCCCTGCTAACCACAGCTCCAGGACAAGAGAAAGATTAGTGCTGAGTCAGTGAACTAGGAGCTTGACTGCAGAGTTACAACATCAATCACAGTAGATTTTGTAAGCAAAAGCTGAATTTGGCGTCAGTGCAGGAAGGTTGGGTCCCATGTTTAGAGTAACCAATAACTCAGAGTGACACGAGCAGTAGTCATAATGTAGTTGTCTTCAGGTGAAATCTGTATAAAAATATAGGCCTGTACAAAATGTAGTTCCCTTTACTTCTTACAAAGACATTACATGAACAGCTGAGATTGTTTCAAGTCAAAAATAAACAAACTCTGCAGTAAAGGAAATGTAAAGGCTCACATTTTTTGTATTTTTCAAACAATGTCTTACAACACAGTTGAAAAGGACAGTCAGGTCATGTGCACTAAGGTCTCTAGGTCTCTGGCGGTGGCAATCAGTGTGTTTACTATCACTCAAGTAACCCAGACTTTCTCAAGTAAGCTGATTTTATAGGATCTGTGGCATATATATGCACATTTCCAGTAACCAGGTTTCTTACTTTTATGTAAATTCATTCCTACATCAATGAAGAAACCTGGTTTATCTGAGTGACTTAAGTGCATGTAAACACAGTCATTAGAAAGTTGAAGTTGTTACTTACCTGTGCTCTATGGAGCCTTTTGAGTTCCTCCTGCTTGGCTTGTCGTCGTGCAGCTTTCTGGACCCTTCGTGTCAGCTTGGCATTGAGCTCCTCCTCTGTGTACGTCTTCTGTTAGGAAAAAAAAACACAGAAGTCTCAACCATAAGCTTTCAATATGTGTATTTGGGTCCATGGGGCCCTCCCCCCTGAAACCCTAACCCAGAACAAGAAAGGGAAACTGATTAGAATAATATCTTCTATAAGGTAAAGGGCAACACTGGACCAGTAATGTAATGTAACTACAGTGGGAACAGCTACAGTACAGGATTCTCTAGGCCTATAGATTGTATTGTATTATAAACCTGAAAACCACCGTGACACTTCTACTGCAGCTTTCAAAGTTCTTCACATTATAATATCTTTTACAAAAATAGGCAGTACAGTTTATACACAAGCAGGATGCTTTCCCCTATTAGCTGAGTTGTGAGGACATAAAAAGCTGGCATACATCAGAAAAAAAAAAAAGGTAGCTCTGAAAGAAAATGTAGCAAGAGTTTAATTAGCAGCCAGACCGGTAAAGACAGCACCACAGTGACAGATAGGCAGAGAGATTAATATTATACGCGTCAGAGAGGAACATCCCTTGGTATCAGGAGATGCAGAGGTGTCATTGTGATCAGAAAGGTAAGCACTGTTGGAAATGTCATTATTTAACAGAGTGGATATCAGCAGTGAATGAGCGGGTGCTGTGGGCCGACTGGCACATGCATCCGGAAAGAACGGTTAGTTTAAGGCCTGACGAACATATGACACTGGCTCATGTGCAAAGGGGTTGGGAGCAGAGTGGAGGTGCAGGTGGTTCTAATGGTAATGTGTGTAATACTACCTTTGTGGCGTATGATCTCTTGAACGCCAGTGCATGAGGGACATAAACAGACTTGGGAAAGACAAAACATAAAAAGGGAGGAAACAAACATGATACAGATGATATGATTAAAATGGTTAATGATTATGTTAAATTGGTTTAAAAAAAAAAAAAAAAAAACACCCAAAAAAGTAATTAAGGAGTAATAATTTAGCAGGTTCGATTAAAACAGGCAATGTTAATATCCCAAAAATAAAAAAATAAAAAATAAAGTCTGACAAGTGCAGTGACATTTTATACATCTATGTTAATACGAGTCATAGATCTAGAAAAACTATAAAAACTACAACAGTCAATAGAGACTAGTCTACAAGATTCCTATAGGTGTTACTGAACTACACACAGACTGGCAGGCATGACACAGTGTTAAGCCCCAGCTTCTGTAGCCATGTAAAGTCCAAATTCAGATTCATGAAGATTAAGGAAGTGTCAATTCATTCTTAATGTACGTCATTAAAATAATGAAAATAGGAGCCTGTCTAATTTTAACAATGTGTTAACAATGCTTAATGAATTCATGCCTCTGGGCCTGAATTCGACTGTATCCATCTAAACCACCAGAAACACACACACATATACACAGACTGAGCAGCGGTGGAGCTAAATAACTTTGAATTTCAGCCATAAACATAATGAATGAAATGGATTCAAATAAAAGTTCTTGTATTAGAGCAATATAGGTTTTGGGTTCCGATTTATGCCCTAAGAAATTCATTTGACAAATTCAGTCATTAAATAAAAAAACTAATAAAACAGAGTTCATTATTGTTCACATTTAACATGTTAAATTGTGCATCTTAAGACCCTGAAAATGTCTTTCTATTGTGATTTGCTCACATAATTAGCTGAGATCTCTTGCAGAATAAACATTTTGTTACTCTAGAACTATTTTAAAATGGAATTAATTTAATATTACACGGTATTTTAAAGCCAGCCTCAAAATCCACCAAAAAGCCATTTGAACTTATTGCTAGTAAAATTGTATATTGCCGCTTTAATCACAAATATTATGTTTATTTGAAATTCTAAATCATTTCACACCCGCTGCACAATACCTCCTCATCATCTTTCTCCTTTTCTCGATCAACCTCTTTTTCCCGTTCTATTTCTTTACGCCTCTCTTTCAACCTCTGTCTTTCCTTTAACTCCCTCCTTCTTTCCTTCTCCAGTTTCTCCTCCTTTATCGCTTCCTTCTGCATGTCTGACACTAGGTCAAAGATGTCCATATGCCGCTGGGAGTGGAAGAAATTATTTATATGGAATGTTTTTAAAAGAAGTGAAACATAAATGGATGGAATGAGGATATGTGTAGCCTTGCAATCCTGCTTTACCACGTTTTTTATTAATTCACTACAGTCTGGAATGGCTAAACAGGCATAGGGTACACACGGAGCATTTTAAACGTAGGTATGCTTGTACTGTTGTCCTTTATACTTATGTGGATGAACAAAGCACCTGCTTGAAAGACACTTCTGTTGAGTTGATGATGAAACAAACAATTAAAATTAGCTTCTGGATCAACTTGAGGTAGAAAATAGGCAATGGAGTTTAACAAACACGCTTCAGTCCACAGCACCAAAATCAACTTTAAATTTTTAATCAGAGGTAAAGAATCATGTCCTCATTAAAGCCAAGGTTTCTTCACTGCTTCACTGAACTAAAATGGAATCTCATGCTAGCTTTGCGAGGCTATACATGTAAAAACATGACAAACACGTGACATGTGTTGTTACTCACATCTGCCTTTGACTTCTGGGAGGATCTCTCCAGAACATCATCACAGGACAAGTCTGAGTCCTCAGAGAAGCTCAGGTTTCTGCGTGATTTCAAGTCTGCAATGTACATTGAGCAAAGACATTAATTAGCTTGTTACCTTTTGTGAAAACTGGAGCCACAATTACCGCATAGAGATTTGGATTTCCTCTCTCACCAGATGATCTGCCAAGCGGTGACATTTTCTTCTTTCCAGAGTCGTGAGTTGTGGAACTAGAGGATGGTGTGCTCGGACAAGATTTGTCATCCTTCTTCTTTTTGTCCTTCTTGTACCCCGAGAACACAGCCTTCCACAGTGACTTGTGTTTGGGTGGAGTCTCATCTGTGCCGGAAAGCTTGCTGCTGTCATTCTTGGCTTTCTTCTCCTTTTTATTCTTGCGTGGCGAGAACAGTGAACTTCGTTTCTTGCTCTTGCTTACAGAGGAGCCATCAGACGAAGCCACAGAGCTGTCCAGGCTTTTGTTGCTGCTGAAGAAACGCTCAGGTCGAGTCTCTGCCTTCTTTGACTCCAGAGCTTTGACAGCTGACGTGTTTGGTGATCCGGCAGACTTTTTACTTTTTCCAGCAACATCTGGGGTTACACTCCAAGCGACTTTAGGTGAAGCCCCTTTGTTTATATCAGATTCTTTCATCTTAGTTAGCTGTTTGGCCATTGCATCTTTCAGAGCCTGGCTCTTGACAGACTTTTCTCTTGCCCTCATTCTCTCCTCAGCAATCTCCTTGGCCTCTGGAGAGAACTGAGTTGCCCTCTGGGTCTTGAAGGCTGGGTTTACTGGGATGTTGGGTTTACCGTTCTCCATTGCTAGGGCCAGATGAAGGGGAGGTTTGTCTCTGCTGGGTTTGCTGGTGGGTGGTGTATAATACCTGTTCATGCTTGTTTCCGGTGTCCGCTCATCATATGTCTCCTCAACATCATCAGCAAATGGAATTTCCTCAACTTTCTCCACAAATGACTTCCTCACCTCCTCTGGTCGTGGCTTCTTCTTCTCCCTCATCACAACCACTGGAGCTGCTTCCTGATCCGCCTGTGGTGATGACACTTTCCTGGGTGCAGGCTTGGGAGCAGACACAGGGCTCAGCTGGGCCCTCGGTGCAGGAACAGGAGTCCTGTTTTTTGCTGGCTCTTTGGCATGTTCAGATGGTCGTTTTTCTGTTCCGTTGCCCCACGACACCTGGTGCTTCTGTTGCCTGAGCACCGCTGGAGACTGATTTACAGGCACAGGTGGTGGTGGACTAGAGGGTGGGGTGAGCATGGTGGAGTCAGACGTATTGTAGCTATCACTGTTTGCTGTCTGGCTCGTGGCCAAACTCCCATTCAACCCCAACCCAGAGCTGCTGCTGAGGTCTCTCTTATCAGAGCCATTGCTCTTGGGCTCCACAGGAGCAATGGGAGTAATGACCTGACCTTCTAGAGTGATGTTAAGCCTGCGAATGACTGTGCGGCCAGTGAAGGCAGGCTTCTGCTCATCAGCCACATCTGGAGACGGTTTTTTGACAGGAGTGGGGTCTTGAGTGGAACCCTTAACATCACTCTTCTCTAAGATTTTGCTACTGCGGTCCAAAGGAGACAGGCCAAGGCTTTTTCTTATCTCAGCACTCTTTAACCAGAATTCCTCAATTATATCTGTCTTTTTAGATGAAGTTTCCTCTGTCGAGGAATCTACAGACTGTGAGAGTTCAGGTGTGCCCATGTCTGTTTTGGACATAGGCGTTGAAGTGACTCCAGGGACAGGCTGAGTTCTTACCGGAGAATCAGAAGAGAGGGGTGACGACGGTTCATGACAGGGCAAAGGCTGAGCACAGATTGGGGAGAGGGGGTTGCCTGTGAGGGGGCAAATAGTGCGTTGAGGATAAACCGGAGATATGGGTGTGTAAGTCTCTGGTAGAGGGGTGGGCTGGGATCGGATTGGTGAGCTAACTGGAGACTTAATGGGTGATCTGACAGGTGACTCAATGCCTGGCTTGAGCGGAGAGGCAATGGGTGATTTGGTGGGTGAACTGGGATGAGATGAGACAGGGAGACTGGCAGGGGAAGCAACAGCAGTGGTGGTAGGAGAAGGGACAGAAGGACTCTGGGCAGGAGCAGGTGAACGGCACAGTGGGCTCTTGGCTGCTGGAGATGGAGTTGTCCTCTCAGGCTTTGCTTCCTCTGGTGGAAACGGATCTGGGAAAAAGCGGGTGCCAGGAGATTTCACGAGCGGCATCTGTAAAAAAATAGATATGGTGAGGATTTTGTCCAAACTGGCTTCACAAACTGTTTTGAACATGTAATTATCTCATTGTTTCACCTGTAATTCATGTTCTGGGGATAGCCTAACAGGTGACAGGACAACATCTTTCTGCACAGGGCTGGTGCTGGATGGTTCTATAGGAACAAATGACAAAAAGGAATTGCAATTTATTCATGTAAAAATGTGTGTGTCTGTGTGTGTGATCTGAATGCATAATTATTAACATACCGATACTGGAAGCCATTCCAAGACTTTCTGATTTCTTGTCCTCCTCAGGAAGTGCTTCAGCATGTTCTGATGCATGCAAACGTGCCTCTGCTTCTGCATCTGACGGGATGTCATCTGGAATACACAATATTGTACTGTTATAGCTCTATTGTTATTTTTGATTATTCATTATCATGAACTTGAGTTCTTTCAAAACGTAAAAAGTTATTTTCCACATGTGAAAGAACTACTCGTGCTGTATTTGTTTGACAGTTTACCCTGATCCATCTCTGTACCGGGCTCCATATCTGGGCTGTTTGCTTCTGCTTCCAAGTCCTCATCCTCACAGGGCTCTAACATAACAGAAATAAAAAGAAGTCAGTCAATTGGGTAACCCATTCTTTCTTTAGTCTCTACTTTTTTTAAAACTACCTACCAACCAAACGTAAGTACCAGAGTTCAAAGAATACTATGGGAAAAGGCAAAGTATTACCCATTGTGAAAAGTGAAGCACAGAAATTTTAAATTAAAAAAGGATGGAAAGGCCTCAAAACTAACATCCTTTTATTCTGCAAAAAGCTTTAGGGAGAGTGCTCTGGCAAGACGAGATTAGTTTTGCATACAAATTAAATTATACCATATAAGTCTGTCAATAAATATGAACAAAGAATAGACACAGTGTAGCATTAGTAAACTAGCCAACTTATAAATTAACAAATCAATAAAGGCTAGATCAAGCAGAAGCACAAACAAAACTGATACTGGTTATGAGATGATCAGCAAACATGCAAACAAAATTTGTTGGGAGATGCCATTTTGCAAACAAAACTAAAATGATAAATAAAGTTAATTCATTCAACAAACAAGCAGAAAACAAACAAACAAACAAAAAAAACAATAAGAACAATATTAACTGTCATTACAGTTAAATGCATTAGACATCCGATTGTTTATGTTGGTGCACAGGCACAGACTGAAAGAACATCTGATTACAGTGGATCTGAGCACAAGGACGTCTTTACTAAGGTTTTAACCCAGAACACTAGTGCTGAGCATGAATCCAAATATATGTGCAGGACTCGTTCGGTTCATTCAAGCTCTTAAACAGTTGATAAAGCACCTCAACAGCCTCATTCTCTGAACTTGGTGCCATTAAGGGGTTAGTCTAAAATACAGTATACAGTTAGTAAGTAGCAACAGATTTCATGTGAAATGCATCACATATTATCCATTGGTGCAAAAAAAGAAAACTATGAAGTTTAGTGTTTTCAAGACCTGATGGCACCTGATCTGTCTTTGGAATATGTTACATTACAGTTCTTTAATAAACTATGTAAGTTAGGAGAAAATGCATTTTTTGGAAGGGTAGGATTGTGAAAGGTGAAATACAAGTGCTGATCTGACCACAAGAGAGCAGAGCCCCTGTGTGTAACAGCTTTAAAGCATGCACGCTCGTGAGTTTACTTGTCTTTGCACGTGTTTCTGCATGCTCCAAAAAAAAAGGCCAGCCAATAGACAGATAGAGCACGGGTCTAAGACAGGATATCATGATCCCTTTTAAGTCTGAGCTACCTCCAGACATGGACTCCAACCAGACTCTCACTGCCTCGTGTCGAGTGGATGTGTGGGCAGGGGCTACATTCAAACCAAAAAATACAGAACATCGGTAGGGATAGATGGCAGGGAAATAACAGTAAAGTAGTTAGACACATGGGAAAGAACACAACACAACACAAAAGAACAAAGCAGAACAAAATCAAAGAAACCGACAAGAGGGTTATATGGTGCATTGGGATGTGATTGAAGAATTTCAACCCAGAGGATCAACAACGACTCTGAATGACAAATTAAAAGAAAAGAAATTTACAAATCCAAAAAAAAAAAAAAGCAACGTGACAAAAATGTACAAAATCAGAGATGATTATAAACGAGAGGTGGGTTAATTCAGGGAGGCAACTCCTCCAGTTGCAGTTACAGACATATGAAAAAATAGCAGCAGCCACTCCGGTGAATAGAAACCCCTATCCATAACACTGAAGCCCATTTCCTTCCCAGATGTTCAGCTCCTCTGGATGGTTTACCTGTAGAGGAGGGCTGCGTGAGCTCAGAAGGTTGGGAGAGTTGGGAGGATGAGGCCTGCTGGCCATCCTTGTCTCCCTCAGAGTCCAGGTGTGGTCTCACCAAACCTGGAATGGCCTGGGGATCCACAGGCTGCAGGACTTGTTGGATCCGTAGGTTCCTGACTAAAGGAGGGTATCAGTGTATGTTGCAGTGTTTTAAAGGTGTGTTGAAGTTGTGTGAACCAATAAAGGAGATGCACATAAAGAGAGATAGGGACAATTGTGCAGGGAATGTAGAGAAACATAGAAAAAGAAGGAAGAGGTAACAGACAGGACAAAAAATGAAAGAGAGAACACAGAGAGACTGTTAGAATAAAGTGACACTGAAAGATCAGAGGTGAAGAGGGAGGAAGCATGCACTAGACTGCAAATGAAGTCAAACCAAAAAGTGAGCTTCAAAAACGTAAGGTTAAAGAAAGAAATTTATATCCTTTGTTGAACAGAACAAATGTGCCTGTGATATTAAACAATAACTGCATTGCCTGGGGAAAACACAAAAATCTCCGGCATTTATCAGATTAGTATTTTACAGCCATATACAAAAATAAACTAAACAGCAAGTTAAAGTGGGATGAGGCTCACAGTAATTCTATAAAAGAAACTTTAAAAACTCAACTGCAACCGACAAACCAAACACAAAAAGAAAGGCACGCTTGTTTAGCAGAAATCCTTGAAAAGGAAACCCAAACCAGCCAGAATTTAAAATCACACTCGAATATACTGCAAACACATCCACAGGCATGTCTGCTGCTACCTTTAAATGTACTAACATCCTCTTCATCTGTGAGGAACTTCTCCAGCCATAGGCCTGACTGGAGCTCTCTATCCCAGGGGCAGTAATCTCCCTCTGCCAGTAGAGGGAGACAAAGGCCCAAAAACAAAAATACACATAGGAACAGATACACACATTTGCGCGCACACAAACACATTGGACATGGGGACAAAGTAATGAAGAGGGAGGGTGGAAAAGGGGGAAAGAACCAGAGGATGAACAGTGTTTGAGACAGTGGCACAGATTTCTTTTTAAAGAAAAGTGAAGTTCTAAATTATCCTAAAAATGGAGACTGGACAGGATGCAAAACAACAACAAAACAAAACAAACTACATCTCCAGTTTTTACAGATCATATCAAGAGTAGAAGTATCTCATATACCATCACTAGACTCGTCCTCTTCATCCTCCTCTTCATCCTCCTCATCTTCTTCCTCTTCATCTATTTCCCCGTCTCCGCTGGCTGCGTCAGCCAGAGACTCCCCCTCCGCCTCGTCACCGCAGTCGCCCCTCAGTTTGGCGTGGAGCTCTACCGCCTCCTTCCAGGGAACACCGCCGAGATCTGAGGGGTTGTGAAGTTGCTGCTCTGCCTCCACCTCCTCCTGATCTGGATCTTCCTGCTCATCTTCCTCCTCCATGTCTGACTCTGAGCTACTGTTGGAAAACAGAGGAAACCAAGTAGAGTATTAGAAAAAGTAGGAAGGAACAGAAGTGAAAGCCACTGCTAATGAATGAATGAACTTCAGCTTGTTCATACTGCATTTGAGTGACTCTAGATTTGTAATCATTCAGCAGACATTAAAAATCTGCACTAGTTCATATAAGGCAGTTAATTTAATTAATGCTCACATTAATTACTTTGTCTAATTATCTCAAAAATAGTCAATGTGCAATTACAGAAACAATGAAAAACAGCAGACTGCCACACAAAATTTTAACTGAGAGGTGGTTTAAACCAGACTTTCTCAACTTGGGTGCCATCTGGTCTTGTCAGGGTTGCCGCCAAAAATGTTCTAATGTTGGTCAATTTGATTTAAATCATGCAAATATATAATTCAAATTATAACAGCCTCATATATCATCAACATTTTACCTATATTCCTTCCGATGTCACATTGTCAATGTTGGGTTTACCGTATGACTACACACTATGTATGTAGCATACAGCAGTTTTGTTTTGTTTTTTCATTTTGTTATATAAAATTTAAAAAAGGCTATCTATAACTTTGAATCTGAGCCATCATCTTCCAGTGGAAGCTCAGCAGCACAGGTCATAGAGACCAGCAGCAGGAAGAGAAGACGATTACAGCTAATTATCGTGTGGTTTCATTGTCACCGGGGATCCATCATGCTCTCTCACTCTGTGCCTGGTATGTGGTATGAACATTTTCTTCACAAGTTGATGAATCAACCAGTGTTGGTGGACATGCACAGCTCTTGGCTAATGTTCATGATTCATAGATGGAGACCATTTCAGTGGGTTTTTTATTTTACAAAACAATGCCTAACACTGAGTTTGACAACTGAGTATCTTAAATTGGGATTGAGTAGGAAGAACAGTGTCAGTACAGTGTCAGTGCCTCTATGGCACTAGTTGCAAAGACACTTTAAAAAGAACTTTTGGATGTCCTGGACAGAGCAGTGGACATGGTTAATTTTATCAAGGCGTTGCTGCCAATTTTGTGTGAGGAAATAGGAAGATTAAAGACTTGCCGCTCTTCACACAGGAGTAACTGGCTGAGATCAGGGAAGATTGAACATTAAAATTCAAGACATGGCTTTGGACAGGTTTTGAATATCACTGGAGGAGTACCCAGTTGTGTCAAACAGTATCATTGCAATTCTGCTGCCCCTCTCTACAATATATCTAAAGCTGAGAAATGCATTTTTAAACAACTAGTCAGTCATCACAGTTTGTGCCCATCTTGCCATTATGTTCCTACCTGGAGCCCAGGTCAGCATCTGTGCCTTTGTCCAGCACACTGCTGAGGTTGTGTTCTGCCAGCGTCTCTTCTGGCACCTCCTCCAGCTCCTCCTCTCTTTGCAGGGACAGACGGTAGTTCTCTAGCTCAATGCGCTCTGGAGTTCCACGTAATCGTTTAGCTAGGCTGGGCTCCTGCAGGCCGTTGACCTCTGGTACTGTTGACAATCAGGCAAGAAGTTGGAAACCCCAGGATGACGTCAGCGTGGGAAACAGGTTGGACGTAAAGAGGCAGAGGAAAGAAAGCACAAAAAAATACAACTGAGAATCAGATATGTGCTAAGGAGTAGAGAAGAAAAATACATAAGCCTCTACAGTGCAGTAACCACGCAGGACAGAATGAAAGGGCATAAACAGGCCTCAAACTTTAACTGTCCATCAGGGAAAATAAACTTCACTACAATGGTGACGTTGTGTTTATAGACATAAGTGAATCGTGTGTATGAATGTATCAGTCTAGTAACTTCAAATCAATCACACAACAATAAATAAATACCAACAATAAATCCCATGCATTTCCATGGTGTTAACTTAAGGATTCCTATTATCTCTCACTATAATAAAGCAGCCTTGTAGTTTAAGGACAAACTGACAAGAACACACAAATGTAATATTAATAACTGAATTTATTGCATGAGATTAATTTCCTACAGAAAATACTATCAACAAACAAAAATAAGTTTAACACTAATACTTCTAATATACTTATAGGTACAAGGTTGGTGCCTTGCCTTTATCCCATCCTGAGAAGCAAATCTTAAAACTGTCTATTTAGATTAAACTGGATATTAGTGAATATTATATAAATAGACTAAAATGAGCAATTTGCCCATTGTACTTCACTCGTTGTTTCACCAGACACTTAAATAAAGAAAGAAATGTTTATACAGGACAGGCTGACAATGGAAAAGGCAATTACTCTTGTGTAACGTCCATTAAAAAAACAATATTTATGGCATTAATGTGTGATATTTAATACTGTGGCAAATGTTGTTTACTGTAGCCGATGAATATGGTCAAGCAGCTGCAATAATTTCTCATTTTCTCATCAAAAAGCCTGAAATTTCAGCTGTGAAAAAAAACTGACCCACTTTAATTTTACTTTTACTTGTAACTTTTAAAATGTAACTTATCTTTAACATTATAAAGGGTAAATACTATT
>OMLM01008779.1:137969-148305 GCA_900302695.1 Helostoma temminkii
GGTCAACTTCATCCCCTCTTACATTTTAGCATACATAGTTTAGCATACTTACACTGTATATATCTGTGTTAGGCAATGTAACCTGTATGTTCTTATGGTTAATAATATTTCAGTCTCTGGAAACAAATAAATAAAAGCTTGAACTTGAACATCAAAATTGACTGACTTTCCCCTCAGTGTTCTATGCTAACCTATTAGCATACATTGCTGAGCAGTCATAACGGCTATTGGCATTGTAGAGATACAAATTTATTAATTCTTATATTTTATTTTGTATTGATTTGTATAATATATACTGTAGTTTCATACACAAAACTACCTGCATGCCAGTCAATTCTCCCATTGTCCATGCAGTACGAAGTTACAGTACATTAACAGAACTTTGTATTGTTTTGTGTCAATATGTCTGTATTTACTGCTTTCACAAAAATTGCATGAATAATTAAAGATCCATTTAGTGTTAGAGCAGTTATGTTTTTTATGGATTTACATGCTGCCCATCTGCATTGATGATCTTAACCCGTTTTATGTGTTGCATTAACTGCACCATTAACCTCTAGGACACATGGATGATTTGGATGAATTATACTAAAAAGATGAAAATGACCAACATGACAAGTCTCCTTGAAGAATTCCATGTTGAATAAGTATTAAAAAAATAAATCTTCTTCCTGCGTTGATTTAGAAATTTCACCTGTGGCGCTGGCTTGCCCTCAAACTGAGAGGCGAGTTGCTCAGCCCTCTCCTGAATACTAAGCACATATAAGGGCATTTGGTCATCAGACTGCAGAGGCCTTGCTGGCTCCTGCAGACAAATGGATGATTTAAATTACAACAATGGATGTAAGAGGAGAAAAGTATAACTATTCTCTACCGTTTTAGTGGTTTCCAAAAACAATCTGCCATTCAAAAGGCTTGTTATTGTGGTACGGACCATAGACAATGGTAAGCCACTGTTTTCATAGCTACAGCTGACAGTCTTTAATTCATGCAGTACTCTATTGCCTGAGTGGGTAAACTATAAAAGCAATGGCCTGCATTTACTTAGGTTATACAGAATATCAGCCTACATTTGAGATAAATAAAAAAAGCTGAACAAGCACAAGTGAGGTTACAAGTCTTGTTCTCATAAGGATACATTTGCACACATTATTTTTCTGTATGACAGAGTACGCTGTGTACTCTCCACAGGTCCAAAACCTAACCTTTCTAGAAGAGTCGGGAGAAAAAAGTGGTGAGCCAGGACTGTCACCTCGAGTCAGACCATGGGACAAGTACCACTGCTCTAAAAAGAAACGGGATGGCTTTTCCTTAGGCTCCAGGGAAAGAGAGGAATGGTTGAGAAAGGGGATTAGGTCTCAGAGAATGTCCAAACATAGACCAATAGCATGTTTTTCATGTGCAGGCTAACACTTAATGGAACACCACAAACCGTGTTTCTTACAAAATGTCCATGCAAGGTGTTCACCTTTGGTGGTTTGTCAGATTTGCCCCTAAACCTGGAGATGAGGCAGTCAGCCCTCTCTTGTATGCCAGGTATGTGAATAGGTCCTGGATCTGCCAAGTGCAGCGGCTTCCACTCCTGTCAGAGAAGCTCTATTGAGACTTGATGGTGAGTGTAGTTAATGATCGAAGCTTTTAAATCATGCTTTTATATAGCCTGGTTTGTTCCACACAGATACCTGCTTGCAGCTACCCAATTAATTTCTTTTAAAAATACCAACCACAAACAGCAGATAGAGCAGTTGCATTTATGTATGCAGCTTGTCGCTGCTCTCTCTGGGCTCTACCTCATATTGCGGAGGCCCAAACTATTCAAACTGCTCTTCCTCTGGACTTTTATGTAAATGCTTGTGTGCAGAAATTGCATTACCGGTTTTAGATTGATACAATACAAAAAGTAGTTTACTTTTGTGTTCCAGTACAGCTTGTTATTCACAATCTCTGACAGTAAGTTAAAACCCATGGTCCCCTGAGTCAGCGTTTGGTTACAATCTATCTCAGCCCAACAACATGCCCTTCAGTACAAAAACAAGCTGCTCCTCTGATAATGACACACACCACCCACTCATCAAGAAGTAAACAACACTGGAACCTGTCTAGGAAGTTCACTTGGGGAAATGCCACGATTTGTTTTAATTTACACTACACACAGCAGAGGTCAGATCTGAGGTACAGTAAACATAACTAGGAAAACCGATTGTGGACAAGGAAAAAGGAGAAATAGTGGAGCAAGGGGCCATGAATTTAGATAGACTGACACAAACAGTTAACAGCAGAGTGTGTGTCACCTCTGAGTGAAGAGTGAGCGAGGAAGTGGAGGAGGAAGAGGGGAGCAGAATGGTTTTCTTTGGGCAGCTCCGAGAAACCGAGCTGGACAGTTGGTCTGGACCACCTCTGGCCTTGAGAGATGAGGGACAGCAGATTCAGCAGAAGACAGTGAGGATGGTGATGAAAATGATGAACTAACGTGAGCAAATGTTGATATTTGCTTGTTGCCACACAAAAAGAGAATAATGCATTTTAAAGATAGCATGTATATACTATAATATGTAAGAATGTTTTACTTATAGACATTTTGTTAGAATTAGTAGCAGAGCACTCACTTCACTTTACGACAAGCACAGTTAGTAATACATGACACACAAAATCTAGATCACCCATAAATTGTATAAGGCAAAACAAAGTGCTTTACACTTTGAAATGAAAATATAGAATGGTGATCACTTAATATACAGGAATGTAAATCCTCAACACTTAGAAATACTTAGGATTATCAAGATTGCTTCTCGTCTTTACAGCTGATTTTTAAGCTAATTTACTCAACAGGAGGCCTGCTGTGCTGTGAGAGGACATTTAAGAACAGCAGTGAATTCAATCCATTTAAATAGGACAGTTTGAGAAATTATTATATGTGACGAGAATGCTTAATCTGGTGACGTGACCAAAAATTTTCTAAGCATCAGCAGGAGAAAACTGGTGCTGGCAGTAAACTGTGCTGACTCTGTTATACAAATGGGAAAACAGCTAAGGAGGGCAATAACCAAATAAGGGAGGTACTTTAGCTATAGCTGGTTTTCTACAGAGGAGCTAAGGACTGAATGTAGCACTTCACTTAATCTATCTATAAGAAATATATAAGTGCAGCTACAAACAAGACTGGTACGTGGCAAAATAGCTACAGCGATGGTAGTTTACTTCCCCAGTGAGGGCAAAAGCAATAAACTTTGTGCTGGAGCCCTTAAGTTATAGACAAGAGGTGGAAAAAAAACAAGAAACAGGGGAAGGCAGATATCACTACCAACATGGTTGTCTGGTCTAAAATATTTAATTTTTTGCAAAAACACATAACCACTACACAAAATGTATTTGTCCTAAACAGAAGTAATAGACCACTACTCTGGATCTATGCAGCGCTTTAGAAAGTGTACCTGTACATTTTCTGAATTTCATGCATTTCATGAATTTTCTGCTATTAACAAAGCTGACCTTTAATGTACAGTATATTTTATTCTTATGAGAGTAAATTATGCTAGTTTTTATTTATTACATCACATTATTATATCTCCTTTTAGCATTTTATTACCATTTCTTTGACATTTATCTAATTCACTTAAAACTTTAACATGATCCCTTCTTGCATCTGACTCATCAAACTTAATCTTTGTCTGCAAATTTGAATCTGCTGACTTGTCTGGGTAATTCAGCTGAAATGATGAAATGCAGGTACAGTACACAAATTTATTACATCTACTTTAAACATCTGTTAACTTAAGTTTTTTGGGTTCATGAAACCACTAGGATGTTCCCTTCCCACTGAGCAGTAGTTATAAAATTGGCTCATAAGATGCCGTCTGGCTTGATGTGACTACCTTCCCTTCCCCTTGTTTCTGGACTGGAACAACAATCTTTTTTTATCTGCAGGAGGGTAAAGCTAAACTTAATGAGATGTGAAAGGGGTCGGGGGTCTACCAAGCCTGCTCCATACCTGCTCCCCTCTATTGGGCAGCGTTTGACTCTTGATCATTTCTTTGTATCGAAAGCTCAGCTGCTCCTGCTGCTGTGTGCGTCTCTGAACCAGGACATGTGATGCGAGGAGGAGACCACGACAGTGTCACACTCTTATCCATTTCATACAAACACATCCACATACAAAGCTGCACAGCAAGTTGTTAAAACACTCACACAGTTGTGTTAACATTGAAAACACTGAAGTTATTCACTTAATTGGTGATCTCACACAAATCTCACACAACACATCTGCAATCTACAGAAAAGTTTCCCCACTTTTCCCCATTACACACCAAAAGAACTGATGGTTAGGCAGTCAGTCTAGGGGTTAGTCTCTAAAAGGGCATTCTTTACCTTTCTCCATGCTGGGACAGGTGCCAGGCGTGCTGGCTTATTCACAGGGGTTTGGGGTGGGGAAGGGGGCAAAAGGCGATCCAGATTGGGCAGAGATTCCCCCTTTGTGGTCAGGTAAAGATGAGTGACAGCAAGTGTGGCCAGCCAGAGGGCCAGAATAACCATGCAAGAAATCATGAAATGGTCCATGATGGAAGGTCAAAGCAAGCAGAGAGAGACACAGAAATAAGGATGTAAATGCATGAATCAACAAAGACATAGTGGATGGAAAATGTGTGTTCAATACTAAAGGGGAAATGACAAAGTCATAAGAAGACCATGTCGGAAGAAGTTCAAAATGTATAATATGTCTTGGAAAACTTACATAATAAACTGCCAAACAAACAGAAACTTTTACATAAAAAACATCAAATCAAAAGCAGCTATCTGAAGGCACACAGTGACAATCTTTTCTCCATCTGAAGCAGCAGAGAGTTGTCTTTCTGTCCTTCAACAATACCGTCTAGTGTTCCCATAGCGCCCTCCTCCCTCCCACTGCTCTGCTGGTCCTCAGTAGCAAGAAAACTAGTGCTTTGCAAATTAATTCATCTGGTTCCTCCAAGGCCAGTCAGTACTGGGAAGACGCCTACATGACCCAGTAACAATAGCCAGCCTGACCAATATTAGCATTCTGGACGTGAACTCATGAATACAGTGGCCCACAAGTCATCCATCACAAACTAGAGGCTGCACAATATGAAATCTTACATGTTCAAAATATTCATTGTTAAGAAAAAGCAAACCACAACTGTAAAAAAATAATAATGTGAACTCCTACAGCACCTAGAATATCTGAATATTATTTCCCTGCTGCTTAATCTTCCCTTGGTGGGAAAAATATTTCCATAATCCACAGCTATAATACAACAAAATGAATCATGCAACTTGCTCCATACCTGTCGTTTGAGTCCTGTGTGCTGCGCTGGAGCGTTCTCCTCAAACTTGGCGAGCAGCTGGGTCGCCATGACCTTGACTTTGTTGTTGTTCCCCACAGAGGCGGAGTCCATCTTTCTGTCCGACAGGATAGTGGGAACAGACGACCTGTCATCACGAGCAGCCCTGGATAACTCCTCCTGTGAGACAGTAAGGAATAGTTTTGAACCTGTTGTTTTTAGACTTGTGGGTTTAATTAGTCTATTTTGGTTGTAATCACAAGATCAACATCTGAGACGCTTAGCTGTCAGAGTTACTCACATCTTCAGACTGGCTGGTTTTCCTTCTCTTCCCCAAAGTGTCCACATCCTTCTCCTTTTTGTCCTGTTGATCACATTTCATTAGTTATTAGTCATCTTCAGACAAAACAATAAAATCACAAAGTATCTTTTTGAAGAATCATAAACGGGTGCTGACAGACATTTCTCATACACCAACCTTAGGGTTTCGTTTCCGGGATATTGCTATGCTCTGACCAAGTTTGCTCAGGAATGAGATGGGAGACTTTGTGCTGGCTATCAGTGCTGCCTTGTCCTCAGGACTCAAGTTGTGATTATCTGAACAGAGGTCCACAAAGAAAAGTGTTTTTAGGATAATGGGTAATTATATTGTCATAGTATATGTTAGATATTTTTCTGTACAATTATAGATCGCTCCCAAAAACAGGTTACAGAAAAAAATAACCCTACTGTAGCACCCACTCTCACCTCCAGGTGGCACAGTTTCCTTAAACATCTCATAGAACTGACTGAGGTACATGACCATTGAGAGTTTGTCTGGCTCCACCACAGAGGACATCTCCTTGCCAGTCATGCAGGGTGAGATGCCAAATTCCCTCTCAGCCACGTCAAAACCTAACTGGTTGTTCTTCTCCTGGTCTCGTTCATCCAGAGAGTCAAAGTCACTGAGGGCAAGAAGGAGGAGAAAAAAGAGCAATATTAGAATGAGAAAACTAAAATCATACATCTCAGCAATCTCTTCTCTTGCATTAAATTAGGTTATGATCCTCCTGATAACAGAATCTGAAGTATAACAATATATTAAAATCTGTATTTCCTTCTAAAAAGCAACACTAAATGTTACTTTTAAATGAGCATTTCTCCATTTTTGTACATGGTGATTGGGAGGTGGTACCATTTGAAGCCCATGACTGTATTACACCCATACATATATATTTGAAATTTGTTTTTAAATAATATAATATTGGTACATTACAAAAATCCAATTAATAACAATTTTCCAATAAATAAAAACTGTACCAACAAAAAAAAAAAAAAAAATACACAGTGCAGGCAAGGTCTGCATTAGCTGATGTTTTTGGCCTCCTGCAGAAATCAGAAATGCTAATTATAGCATTTATGTAACTCATGTTCTCCTGAAGGAAACATGGCTCAGCATGTAGCTCTTTAGCTGTCACTAACTGTCTTTGTCTGCTGTTTGGTGTGTGCATGTAGTTTTTAGTTGATTTTTAAACATTTGCAGGAAATGGAGCTACGAGACCAACAAATGTGAACCAAAATGCTTCAGGCTGTGGGTTTGTCACTGTGGTGCATTTCAGATTATATATACTGTAGTCATTTGAGTCAATATTTACTATTGATTAGATTTTTTGCACATACAATACAAATAGCACAATTTCTAATCTCTGGATATTTGGATTATACTTAGAAATCAGTGAAACTAAAACAACGCACCCGTGACCCCTGCGGGGACTAAGCGCTATAGGAGATGGATGGATGGATGCAAGAAGCTAAATTTAGTGCATACCAAAAACAGTCAAATTAAGAGACTTAACAAACCTATATTTTCTAGCCACAACTATCCATTAATTTTTGATATAATGAAAATGAACTTACAGTGAACCTGCATCACTCTGAACACTACTGCTAAAGCATTTCTACTTTACATGTTGTGGAAAGCATTACTGTAAATGCCATTACACAGCTGAAAATACCATTAACAATGCTCACCAATACATCTCAACATCCACATACATCCATTTAGGCAGACTTGCATTAGAACATCACATGATGCACAGAACGAACCTTCCACTTAATCACTCATGCATCTTGTACATTTTGTACACGTGAAAGCTGTTTTCCCAACTTGCCCCCACTCATCAGCCTCTTTCCCTCCTTCCCATCATCTTTCATATCAACGACAGCAGAGTACAGCTGCTTCGCCACTTGGTAAAGGTCAGGCAAACATAAACACTAACGGCTTATAATGTTAATCGCTACACTGTCTCCAAAGACTAACAAACTGCATTAAGCAATCTGGATGGAGACTGTGTTGTTTATAGTGTGTGTGTGTTTGTGTGTGGGTAAGAAGAGTATTTGTGTGTTTGTGTGTGTAGGAGGAGAGAGGGGATATGAGGAAGGCTTCCTTTAAGGTACCCAAGAGGCCATTATGACTGATGGCTGTCACCTCATTTACAATGATATACAATCTTAAACCAAAGTCCCAACCAGACAATAAACATCATTTGCAAGCAGCAAATTCACATAAACACAGCAGCCCAGTCATTGCAGGCATGGCATCAGTTTAACCCTTCAGTACGAACACAACGATATACATTTAATGAGTCCACAAAGTGCAAAACAAAACAGTCATGTGGGTTATTGTGTAGTGCTCCTAGCAGTGTGTGTTTTGCATGCGTTTTCAGATACTCACATGAGATCCGGTCTGTATCTGTGAATGAGGGCGCACAGGGCCAGACCACTCTTCCAAGACATAGTAAGGTCTGTTACATTAACATTCCTGTATCCCTCGGTTTGTCTCTGGCACCAGTTCAGTAGCTTACTGGATCGAGCTATGGATTCTGGAATGTGGAAAAAATAAAATTAAAAGTCTTAATGTTAAAGAAGCAGGTTGAACTGAATCAGATCAAACATGGAAAAAAAGCTAAACTGTTTTATGGAAGCACTACTCATCTCTTGATGTGCAATCTCAGGGCCTTGGTCAGGCAAGGCTGAGCATAGGATTATAAAGTTGTGTCATCCATGGCCTAACTGTCTGTGTTAGTACAAGTTTCAACCAGCCAATGAGGGATTTTTATGAACTGTGAGATGTAAAAACTTTATTGAGGTAAAGTAGAAAAATGATGCAGATGGCATGTTAGGATAGGCTGTAGAAACTTTAAATGGCTAGAAGGAACACTGAATGAATTGAACCAAAGAGCAAGAGTTAGTACACGCAAAGGGGATGTAAAGGTTGCAGTCAGTTCATCCACAAAATTTCCTTCATTCAACTGTTGTTCATCTTGTTCATTCACGTGTACATAGTATATACTTTTACAAACTGTTAAAGCCATTAGGAGTCCCTGAAAAGCAACACCATGCATTTGGACTTTGTGTTACCTTGCAACTGCTTGTCAAGCAGGTAATTGTCTGGAGTGAAAATAGTTCATTATTACATTTCAGCAACAGTGATTGCAGCAAAACTCTACACTTATCAATCAGCACCCTAAGGACGTCTCTAATGCTGATAAATCGTTCAAGATACAAACCATTCCTGGCCAACTTGGGTGTTGATGAGTTGATCACATTTTCAATTTCAATTCGCATTTCCCTAGATTCTCCTGTGTCAATGAGGTGCCGCACCTGCAATAGCCACATAATAGAGATTCCAAACAAAATTTAGTATGCCAATAAATATTGTGTCACCAGTCTAACAACAAATTAGTTTACAGTATACACAATGACAGGATGGTTCAAAAGTCACAGTGACATTTAAATGTATGAAGCTGCTTTAGAAGCATCTGGGATTTCTTGGCTCCCATACTCACCTGGCTGGGCTTGAGGAAGTTAAGGCTAATGTTTGGGTAACGTGTGGTAGGATCCACACTGTACTGACTGAAGTTTTTACTGACGTTTTCCGGAGTTGTCTGGGGCAACAGACGGTATATACTCTCCCTAAGGGAAAAACAAATTATTATAATCTAAAGACGTAAAACATAATCTCATTCATTGTTAAGGCAGGATATTATTAGTGGGAAGAAAATACAGGAGGATACTATAGCAGTACTGTATATATAGAAATCATACTAACATTGTTATTAAAGGGCACAGAGAGTCACATTCCATTCAGTGCTTATGAGAGCCTCTTATCCCATTAGTACTAGCAGAGGTGGGACTGATGCTTAAAATCACGTACAGGCACATTTCCTAGTAAAGCACTTAGAGATAAAAGAGTGTGTTCGAAGATACAGAGTATGTGTGTGTATGTCTGTGCACAAGTGTTTGAATGTGGACTAAAGGACAGAGGTGAGTGAGTTTAATGTGTACGCACAATATCAATGTTTCCACACCCTCACCTCTCAGCCAGCACCTCAAGAGGGGTTTTTCCCTGAGCCCAGCTCTTCACCATCCAGGCTGAGTCCATGGCTGCCAGGAAACCTCGAGCGATGCCAGTGCCCATGGGCCAGAAGGGCTGGAGACAATAGCGAATACCACAAATTCAACAACCAAATATGGCCAAAGACGAACCCAGTAGGATATAAGAGAAGGAAGTGTGACATTTTAATAACAACTTGAATTTGAGAAGTACAAAACAGCAGAACACAGTGTTCTGAAGCTTTTAGAAAATCGACTCTCACCTCCAATAGGCTGTCTCCCACAAGCGCGACCAGCAGCTTGTGGCCATTGCGTTGGCGCACCATGGCAGCATTCTCTGAGGCATACATGCAGGTGAAGTCAAACATGGCTACATCAGGCTGGCCGTAGTGGTTGATGGCAAAGTCCAGTGTTGGCAGCTGATGGTTGGTGGAGAAATCTGCGGCCTCACGGGCGTAAGACAACAGGGCGGCCTGGTCTACATTAGCCCTGGACAGCAGGAGCTCTGTGTCAGCATAGTCCTACAGGAGCAGTAAAACAACAATATGAGATTAGAAAATACATTAAGATGATAACTAACAAAGTTAGTGCTCTCCTGAGAGTAATCAGGTCATAACCAGTCACAACATTAAAAAAAAAAAAAAAAAAAAAAAAAAAAAAAAAAA
>OMLM01008779.1:148325-185256 GCA_900302695.1 Helostoma temminkii
CCTTAAATATGTTTTATTTAGAGCAGTGGTTCTTGTTAAAAAATTTTGACTGACATCAATGCAAAGCCGATTTTTTGTGGTCATGCCACCAGAAAAAACATTACTTTGAAAAGATCAGTTGCACATGAATGTTGAAATTCAAAATCCTAAAAAGTAATATCTTACATTGCAGCTTTTATGTATGTAGGTATTTAAATGGTTACACTGCATGCAAAAATGTCTCAACTATTTAAACACTGACAACTAAACGTGTATGCTGAACTAGGAGTGTTAAAGTGACAGTGTCTATTACTTTACTCTGCTACAGAGAGGCCCAGGCACTTGCACTGGAATGAAATGTAATGTTCACAAGTCTGTCCAAGATTTAACATCAAATCACTGCATGCTTTCCAAGTGACATGTTTTCATAGAGGGCGGTGAGAGGCACATTCTTCCACTTTCAAGTTCCCTAGCTTTCCAATACCAGGCTGGTGATAGAAGCGCTAGTGTGCGAGGAGAGAAGCAGAGTAGTGGAAGGTACGGACAGGAATTGTTTCCTGATTTGCCTTGAAGTGATGACAACTGATTTGCCTCGAAGATGGCTCACGGGCCATCTGCCAACTCTGCCACCCTTCCTCTTAACGTTTCCAAGGGGCAGGGCTGAGTCATTTCACTGCTATAAAAGGATCTAGAGCAGACTTTCTATCAGTTGTACATTGAGTAAACCATGTCTCCTCACTAACACACACCCTCTGACGTCAGTCCTCAGTGTATCCTAAAACCCCTTTAATGTCATCAGCTCTCCAAGAAAAAACAAACAGACCTCACATGCAATGACACTAAAACATGTACAACAATTGTGTATATGTAAGACAGCTAAAATAATCTGAGGGAAAAGCGATGGCTGCGTATAGGTTTTTCAAAAACTGTTACTTTAAGACACTAATTTAAAATTCAAACGCCACACAGTTATAGCACACCTCCACTAATGTTTAAAAAAAAACAAAAAACATCTTTCCGGTTTCCTGTGGAATGTGGCCAGGGAAAGGAAACCACAGTGTATAGTGAGGAGCTTGAGTTGGCAGCTAGTTCCTGAATACCGTTGGCTTGGTTAGATCATTAGGCCAATACTGGGCAAAAACAGAGAGAGGATGAAAGACTGAATAACATGAAAGAGAGGGAGACAGACCTCATATTTTGTCAGCGTATGCATGCATATAGCGTTTGTGTCTAATACAGAGAGACAGGCTTGGATTCAACAATTGTTTCTCAAACACTTTTTTATTATTATTATTACACACACACACACTAACTGAGATCTGAGCTTTGATCACTCACATGCAGAATGACTCCTTTCTCCAGCAGGCTCTGTTTTTTGGCAGTCATTACAAAGTAGTGCGTGTCATCTTTATAGTAGACAATGTTTTCTAGGTCAATACCTAAAAAGACAAAACAAAGACGTACTGTTACATTTCAAAAACAATCATTTTCCTTATTGCCCCTAACTGTTTTCATTAGAGGACCCGTTATACAACTCAGAGCACATAACTGAAGCTGTGGGGACATCATCATGTCAGCAATAAACTGGCCATTTTGGCATCAGTCCTAATGTTAAGGATTTTAATTGGGTGAGCTGACAAATTCTGAACTATGATCAAAAGAAAGATTTCACGTTTATTTCATCAATACATCAACTGGGATCCCCTACGTCCTGGAAATCTTACTGCTCCAAACAACAAAAAAACAACACAGTTGCTTAATGCTGTCTTTTGAGGCAAGGTGGTACTTGAAAGTTTATGAACTCATAAATGACTTGAAAGATTTTCATGCAAGTAGTAAAACTCAATAAAGCGAACCCAATTTAAAAAATACATTTGCTGTCATTTACCAAGGAAAATCTAATATATTTGTGTGTGTCAGAGGTATTGCATGTAAAATTGATTACCAAGTCAACTGAAGGGTAAAGGATGGGAGTTTCAATCACTGGGATGGCGAACTAGTGTGAGTCTGGGAGGCCCTACCTGGCAGTTACTCACAACAGTATCATCATCAGGAGGACATTGAATAACAATAGTGTGCATAGCAGAGGTGAAAGAGAAAGCCACTGCTTTCCAAAAATAATCTGATGCCCATATACAGTTTGCTGAAGGCCTCATGGATAAGCCAGAAGGATAATGGAGGAATGTTCTGTGGAAGGATGAGACCAAAGCAGAACTTTTTGTCTTAAGGATGAGGATCATTTTTGCTGCACTCCAGCATAAGAACCTTATCACGTCTGTGAACCAGGGTGGTGGCAATATCATGATTTAGACCTATCTTAATGCATCTGGACATGGACAGCTTGCCAACACTGAGAGCTATGAATTGTACAGGCAACTTCTCCAAGAGAAATTATCATTGTATCCATCTGTGAACTGAAGCTTGACAGACAGAGGATCGTGCAGCAAGACAACAACCCTAAACACACAAGTAGCTTTCCCAAAAGAATTTAAAGCAGAAGAAATGCTATGTTTTGTAATGGTACCGTCAAAGTCCTGTTCCTTTAAGCTGATGTGCAGTGCCAATAAACCTGCAAACTTTTAGTTTGGGTCATACTAGTAACTGAAGGCACAACTTCAGAAACTTTTGCCACACACAAATATTTAAGATTTTATTTTTTTTTGCACAACTTGATCCTTTAGCTCATATTTATGTAGAAACAGAGACATTCTAATCTGTCACTGGATTATAATAAACAGTTTGCACAAGAAAATAAACAATCTCTAAAATGATGTTGCACAGTGGAACTGTGACAGACCTGTGGCTTCTCTGAGGTCTTGAAAAAACTTCTGGTTGAAGATGAAGGCCACACCACTAATCTCCTCAACCTTTGCCTCTGCTGTTGTGTTCCTGTTGATGAAGTTAGCAGTGATGGCTATGGCGAGCTTTCCTCTGAACTCTTTTCGCCGAAACCCTGTAAATTACAGAAGAAAACAAACAAACAAAACAAGCAAACAAAAAAAAACTATGAAATTACAGAATACTGAAATCACAAAACAAGTTCAATATGACAGCTAACATTTGCTTTTACAGTATATCGTATCAATTGTGTACATTACAAACACAACCATATGTTCTGTATTTTAAACGTCTTCATCTTTTTCAAGCTGTGTAAATGTAGTTATACTTTTCCTAGAGGGAGCCTGCTGCTCCCCCTCACTGATGCAGCAGTCAGTACTACAGAGAGAGGTCATGGAACTCTACTCCACAGGGGTTTCCCTTTGCCAGTGTGTCTGTGTGTGAGGCCCAGCAGTCATAGAGGAAACAGACAATTCAACAATTCCTTCTCTGCTCTGTTGATAGAGCAAACACTCTCTGAAGTTGGATACAGCAGCCAGACACAAACACACGCACACACATATGTGGAGAATTGCTCATTCATACGTGAGGAACGGAGTGAGGTCAGGCACCCGACCACAGCTGTACACATGTGAGATCATAGTTGTTCCTTGTTTGAGAAAAATAGGCATTACTAATGCAGTTATCCCAGTCAGTACACAAGGACTTGCCTGGTAGTGTGTTTCTCCTTCCATCTGCTCCAATGATGACATCAAACTCCAGCTCACTGACAGGGTGTGTCCTGGGGTGGACTTCAGCCCTCCAACCTATTCCTAAGAGAACACAGTGCATGTAACCAAAAAGAAATCATCTGAGCCAGGCTTAAAACCGTTGAGAGATAGCTATATGATGAAACACATGTTTAGTTTCCTTTAATTTTTTATTCATCTGGCAGCAGCTTGACTCACTTTCAGTTTCTTGATCTTCAGGGGGCTCAATAAGCCCCTTGAATTCTACATTGACATGGATCTCAATGCCCAGCAGGAGAGCCATTTTGAGCAGCATGAGCTGAAGCTGACGAATACCTGAAATACATGAAATTTGAATAACATCTGAACAACAAAATGTTGTATCTTCCAAATACATACACAACAAACAAAATCCTATAGCTAAGTATGCACATTAGGCAATGTAAGCGAAATTTGTCAAATCCACTCACTGATATGATCAATAGCTCCGGCACAGAATTTCCCATAGAATTTCTTGGCTCCAAGGCCCCTGAGGTCCTGGATGGTGAAGGGCCAGAGGTGCAACACATTGTTTCTGGAGAAAGCATCTCTCTTCTCTAGCAACACCACTTTGGCTCCCAGGAAAGCCAACTCAATGGCTGTGCGTAAACCACATGGCCCCGCACCAATAATCAGACACTAGGGACAAAGAGACACTGATGTGATCTTTGCACAGTTTGCAGGAAGCACATAAGAAAAATACCCCAGTTTAACCTGGTAACAAAATATACAATCCTCAACAATACAAAACAACACCCAATAAATGTCAAACACCCACACACACAGACAAAAAAACTAAATTAAAATTTCTGTAAACTTAGACTTAAACTATAGTCATGTATCTTCGTAGAACTCTTAGTGATCTTCTTAGAGCATTAGTATTTCAATTTGACAATGTATACAATAAACTCCAGAGGATGGGACAACAACATTTCTCACAGGACTGAACTGTGTCCCTGAAGCGTCCTTTAATATAAAGCACTCACAAATCGTTCTGGCTGGTAAACATGAGCATCACATTACATGATCCTTTGACACAGACGAAATTTTATCTCACCAACAAGCAAGGCTGCTCCTAAAACAAGTCGTGCTGAAGCAGGTTTACCTTTGAGTTGGGACAGGCACGGCCCTTCTTGTACTCCTTTTGGCTCGCCCGCTTATCTAACTTAGCCCAGAGTGCCTTAGCCTTCCAGTAGTTGAGTTTGGACTTGAGCTTGTGGTAGAAGATTCTGTTCTCGGAGGGCTTGACTTCCAGATGGTCACACAGCTCCTGGAAGGCCTTGAGTATTCCCTTACATGTGGTCGCCTGGACAAAGTTGTCAAACAGGACATGGGATTTGTTCAGCCCATCTCCCCCAGCTGCACTGGCACCTCCATCCCCCATGGTCCAGACTCACACACTGGGCTGTCAGGGCCCTTCACCCCCCAGACAGGGGACTTTGGGTCCAGCCCCAGTCCTGAAAGACGCTCTCTCTGGTGAAGGGCTTTAACTCCCAGATTCAGGCATTTTCATTCTGTCAATGTCACAAAGAGACATAAAACTTATAAAAGATCATTTAACATTCTGCTACCACATTTAGAAACATAAACATTACCACTTGTTATTATAATGTGGAAAAGCAAATTAACAAAATTACAGTTTTTAAATGCCCAAGCACTAACACTGTCCAATCCAATATAAACATGCACTTTATTAGAGACTACATGGACGTCATGTCCAAGGTTCATGCTGCAATTGCATACAACTACTTTTTTGTTTTAAGGTGCAACTTAATAAATCAAGCCTTAAACCTCTCTAGCTAAACAACCACATGTATGATGTCTGACAAGCAAACAAAAAGGCAGCCAATGATAAAGACTGGGTCATTTAAGGTCTCCCTTTCATTTTTCTTCTGCTGTACGACCTCAAACAGCTTCTTATCTGTCTAGGAATGAGACGCCTGGACACAGGAAGGGCACTGAACCCACACAAAGCAAAACAGGAAACACACATGGCACAAGGGTGTAGACATGGTTGTGTGGCACAGAATCACTCCAGACAGAGTCCAGACACAGGAAATATCCCCTTCGTCCAAAAACACTGTGGAACAAAATATTATTCAGTGATAAATTATCCTTTGCCATCTGTAGCTCAGCTGTAATGACTGGGGTGTCTTGATGAACTTGTCATCGGACACCGACTGTATTTAGCCGCATGAGCAGCCTTTAAAAATTCAGCTTGACTCATCAAGACTGCAAGTACAAAAGGAAAGATAATGAAAAAGAAGAGGATGAAAAAAATCTACAAAGTTAAGCACTAGGACAAAAGTGATGATGGCTGTTAAAAAAGAAAATAATAAAATAAAAAAAATATGTTTTGATCCTGTCCGTTGACCGAACAGTATGTTTTTGTTATGCAGTGGTTCTGGTTCAGTGGTTCTGGTTTACATTATCTCCACAGGACAACAATGCATAAACTTGTCTTGCTTGTTCAAAATTCACAGCAGCTCAGCAAATACTATTTACTTAACTCTCCACTCTGAAATTCAACACAGAAGCAGTTTCCAAAGAGTTATCCTTAGCTGGGAAAAGACAGAACAACAAATATGAGAACCATAAAAATGATTAGTTAGTTAATAACAGAGACATTATCTTTGGGGCATAATTTTTGTTTGGTCACAGAGACACCACTCTGGTGACGAAGTGAAGTAAAACTCTGAATTACACTATGCCAAATGCTGGTAATTTCAAGTGCAATAGTATAGTTATACAATTATTCTGCATACTGTATGCTGTGACAATAAAAAACATAGATATCCATCTAAGACAGGACCCAGTTCCTGAAATCTTTAGTAATAGATTAATATTTGCACTGTCACTTTTGCTATTAAAGTCTGAGCTTTGTACTTCACTGACCAGGATGTTGAACTAGTTCATGGAAACCAATGTAGTCCCAATCCCAGTGGCAACACATGATGAAAGGAAGGCAAGTACAAGGGTCAGCTGTCCTCCTTTTCACACTCTGCCAACTCCTGCTTCACTGCAGTAAAAACAGCAGGCTCTGGATCTGGCTCTGCCTCAGTTGGTCAGAATCACAGCTGCAGTGCCAGTATAGAAGCGTTTAGATAACCAGCTACATCATTTCCTCTTTGAGTGCACACACGTGACTCGACTGTAAGTTAACAAGAATAAAACACACACACACGCGCGCACAAACACACACATAATACACAAAGGGGCCACCTGTACTTGCAGCAGCTGTGCAAAGCCTGTGGTTACATCTGCGCACATACACGCACATACATCAGTGCTTGATAAATCTTCCGTGACGGACTCTGCTGTAGTATCGTTTCATAGTTTGTATTCAAAATACTGTCCAAAGATTCAACAGACAACATAAGGATGCTCTAATCAACTAAGTCTCAGTGGCAATCAACCAAGACCATTACAAATGTCCCACTTGTCCTTAATTCACAATCAAAAATAATGCCTTTGTCGAAAGCAGCAGAGGAATAATACATAAACATCACTCAAATAGTCTGTCATGCATCCAAAGACGGTTCCTGTTTATCTCCACAAGGACTTGAGATGCTATGGTTGATTGCAGAGCAGAGCAAATTGAGGTGCAGTGAAGCTTGCAGTTTTCTTTAGTGTCTGGCAAGTGCTGGGGGCCTGTGATAGCACGCTGCAAGTGAATGCAGAGGGACGTATTTCAAGATCATTTCTGTGCAGGTCCAAAAAGAAGTCAAGTGAAGGTGAAATACTGAGTACTGTATAACACTGGAAGCATTGGTAGTTGCAATGGGAACTACAGTGGCATCCCTGAAACATCCCGACAATTTTGGACTAGGACAGATCACTGCCTGCCTCACTCCTTTCTAACTAGTGCTATATGAAAAATATTGAGGTAAACTGCGAGACAAAAGTATTTTCATAACACCAGGTCAAGGTGACATATTCAAACACCTTATCCAATTATTTAAGTTTAATATCATAGATGTTGAAGCTGGAAATAGAGAATGTTAAGCACTTTGTCTTAAAATGGGACCTAAACAATAAATTAGTCATCTAATAAACTGCCAATTTAATTAATTAATTAATTAAAAATAATTAATTTTCTGTTTATATATGGTCTCGTGTGTGAGTTTCTTTCCAATGAGGAACAAATCCACAATCTGTATCACATCATAATCTCAACAACCCCAAAAAGCTGGACCAAAACAAGCTCGGAATTCCTCCCTTAATTCTTACTCTGCTCTTTGACCGGTCTGATGTTTTTCTTTAACTGAATGAAAAAAAAGACAAGCAAAGAGATTAGGGTTTATCATAACTCAGTGTTTTATGCGGCAGGAAAGCAGGTCATCTCAAGCTCCCTATTCAAAGCATTGTGAAACCATACTTTAAAAAGTGAACATAACAGGAACTTTGTTGAATGTCTCAGAGGGACAATAATTCAGTTGATGGTGAAATCAAATATTTTATTGAGAGAACTAACTCCAGTCTCTGGCTATCTCTGCTTTTCCTGAGCAGGGACAAAAGCAACTCCCCTTCATAAAGCGTAAAGACATGCGTGTTATTGAGACACTTCAGAAACCTATGACAAATGACAACATTTTATTAACTTTTATGACAAGGTTCTGAGATATGTAGCAGTAAATATCTAATGCACTTTGTCTTGGAAAGTGCAGTTACTGAATAACATGCTGTGTCACAATGCGTGTGAGAGTGAGCTGTCAAAACATGGTGCAGCTCAGGCAGGCTCTGCTGTGACCAATCTTATTGACAACACTAAGTTTGGCCAGTAATTTGAATAACAGCAGCCTCTTGCAAAGATGAGGTTACAACATGTGATTCTGTTGCACAAAAGAACGACGGGGGGGACCACTCTGGACGAGCTGCAGGATTTCACACAATCACAGAATTCACATAAGAATTACACACATACATGCAAGCGTTTGCACACATGCCTGCCCCCAGTACACATACACACGCAAGCATGCCTTTGCTATTCACTGACTGTATTACATCATCCTCTAAAAATAGAGCTAGAGATTAGGCCACTAGGGTACACATTTGACCGTGCTGCTCTTATGTACTGTAAACACCATCACAACGGTTCTAGTAGTAATAAATAATTATTTGTTCTGAAACAATAATATACAAGTATATTGTAAGTAAATATGAATCTAGACCATGATGTTGGGTTGATTGTGCTGTGGTGTTGTGTTCATTTTTTTCTGCTAGTGTGCCCAGACAACCATATTTTGCATTGTAATTTAATTTGCATTCAAAGTTAAAAAAATTAACCACCTTAGCATCCTGCTTGTGCTTATTATGAGAGATATGGAGATAGTTGAATTACAGTATAATCGCAATGCTAATTACAGAGCAATGCAGCAGCAAGTGTGGTCCGCTCATAGGTTGCCTTTCAAATAGATAGCAGTGGCAGCGAACATACACTAGTTAACAGTTCTTTCTGCACAATTTGTTGGTCTGTATGTGTACAATATTTAGGCTTGTACATAAATATTTGAATAAATATTTAGGCAATAGTGAAACAATCTCTAATGTAAATAAAAACATGGGCTAGGCTAATTTGTCTCCCCATTTCAGGAAATACATACATTAGCTTTCTTGCTAACAGTTTAGTGAGATGGTTCAAGGTTTCTGTCTGTTAAATATCAATCTACAGACATGAGACTGGTTGTGTATTATTCACTATCCTAGAGTATGTTCATGTTTTGTGGTGTATTTGTCAGAGTATAGAGTAATATCCTATATAGTGCACTGGAAGTATCCTACAATCACAGATAATGATTGGAACCGCACAACGATAACTTTCTCAAGTTTACAACTGGATACTTTCAGGGCCTTATACAGGGCGTGGGAATTCTCAACATTACTAATACAAAATAACGAACACACTATATGGTGCACACACTATATATATAGTGATTAGGCAGTGATTTCTGGCCTGGCTCTGTCCAAGAAGTACAACTAAACTTCACAAATGTTACAGCTGTTAATCCATATGAAAACCACAATATGTAGTTTTACGAAGGTTATGTGCTGGACTATTTTAACTAAGCTAGCTGTTTCTCTTTAAGACCAACTAAGATGATTACGCATTTTACAGCTTTAAGTTTAATCTACACAGGTATCAATCCTCTCATCAAATTGTCAACAAGAAAGAAAATAAATGCATGTCCCAAAAATTTTACAACATTCATTAATAAGATATAAAAGAAATACATCAGTATGTTAAATATATGCTTCAATGCATCCAATATGCTGAAAAGCTGACGGAGAGGATGTGTGAGGTACAAGTAAGATGCAGATTAACAACTCTATTTATAAAATCAGGTACGAGTGTCAGTGTGTCAATATTTCAAAAGGTCTGAACCTTTAATAGCTGCTTATGATTACCATCTCTCCTTGCAAACCATAGCTGTAAACATGTAACACAGGAATGTGAAGTCTCAGGTCAAACAAGCCAAGTGTGGTTCAGCAGCAGTCGTATGATGATATGATGACACAATCTGCAAACACCAGTGTTGTATTAACTGATGCAGAAATATAATCACCATGAATGGCATTATTGGACTGTCCATCCAAACATTATCAGTGACCTTTACACTTATTATATGTGCACAAAGATACTAAGTCCTGGAGTAGAGACGGTTGTATGTCTACTCACATCAGTGAACAAAGCCCCAGAGTACACAAACATTTGTTGACTGAAACTCAACTTGCTTCTGGTAGAGACCAACTCCAAACAATCTGGCTCTTGAATTACTTCACATCACACACATGCATCACACAGACAGGCTGCAGGGTGCAGCTGAGCAGCTAATTTTAGCTCCTAAAACTGATACTGATATTTTCCAACTCAACTCCAACAAACACATAAATTCCTATTGTTCACAATGAACACTTAACAGACTCAAACGTTATTACTCAGCACGCTGGAATAACACATTTTCAGTCAAATTCTCATTTCTGTTTTGTTCTGGGAAGCTTTGGCGTCCAGAGTCCATGTACCATGTGTCATCTTTTCTCTTTCCCGTCTGACTGCTACACAGTATGCTACCAGTAAATGATGTTGGATCCTATTAATTCTGCGTGCAGCATTTTGGAATATTGTTATGCCTTTTATCTCTGATTGTTTTCCATCTCAACAAGAAAATCACCATCCTGCCTCTGACAAATTGTCATGTAATGTGGATAGTCGATAGTTTATCCAGCTATACGTGCTTTGTTGTGCTTTACATAGCAGCAAAAACTTTCACCACCTGCCCGCTAGTGTTAAAACTAAATAGAACAGTTAAAACTAACTTCACCTAATCTCATATTATGCAATCTTAAATGTGAACATGGTTATACTGTAGATCATAAGCCCTACTCCTTAATTATTACAGATTCTAGGTTGGTCCGTCAAGGCAACTGCTAATTATACTCAAAAAGAAGGTTTTACTGCATATTGTACCCACTAAATTATTTTTTTTAAATAGATAGGTTTTAAAGTGACTCAACAAATTTAAATAATATACATAAATCTCTCTTTCTCTCAGATATCTGTTGACCACAAATGAACAACTTTATGATATTTACATTTAGTATTCACTTCAAAGGAGTTGAGCCTATGCCCAAATGGTGATGGCTGATTAGAGCCGCCTGCCAGCACTTGCTGCAAGTATTTGTTTTAGGAAGCCTCTTAGATCCCAACTTGAATGCCACCTTTTCCACCTGCATGCTTTTCATAACAAGAGCTGAGCAGTCACCACAGCTACAGTATGACATCATAAACAGTTAACCACAAGAGCAATGAATGAAAATGACAAAATAATTACTAAAACAATGTAAAGCATATATAAATCTTTTGCGGTATTGACAACACTCCTTATAAAAATCTTCATAGGTTTTCACATTTGGTTATCTGTGTTGTTAATTTGCATACTTCATGCCACATTGTGCAGTGAGATCAGGGCACGTATCCAGTTACTCATATACACAGCTCCAGCCTTCCCAGGGAACTAGGAAGTGTAATCTGAGACCAGTAGGCAAACACAGTCAACACAGACTAGTCACCAAGGCTTAGTCATGACTGATGTGGAATGGAAGCATGTGGGACAGAAGGAGGGGATGCCTCAGACTGGATACAGGACATGTAATGAAATTACTTTTGTTTGTTTTTTCTTAACAAAGCAAACATCTTTAATTCATTTATTCAAAACAGAAATGATGGGCTTGAATATAAACAGCAGAGCCTTGACATAAAAACTAACCTTAGGTATATAACCAGATCATACATTTAATAGACAACTGTTAACCCACAGTACGTTTCTGATTATGGTGGGCCATGGGAAACTACAACACAACTGTTCGCTGTTTCAGCTCTGCGCAGTCCCCCATATTAATTACAAAGCCTATGTTTAAACTTTGAAAAGCCTCAGCAAACATCCAGAATTGAACCAAACTGAACTGAGAGGACAGAAATGTGGTTATGATTAGTTGTTACAATGGAGAGGAGGTTTCTTTTTTTACATGTGATTCTAACATCTGTCACAAGACAAATGTTAGTGAACACGTCCCATTATTTTAGAGGTTTATTTATACAGAGTCCACACACACAATTTACTGATGTTAATAGAAACAGGGCAATGAAAGAATAAGAAAGGAACTGTAACACTGACCCAACAACAGTATGCCAGGCATAGACTATGTAGTGAACCTTGATGTTATTGATAAATTCTTTCCAAACCTACCACCACATCATTTGAAACAATTTATGATCAGTATCATCTGATGAGGCCAATGAATCAATCTGCTGCTTTGCAAAGCCTTGATGGAAAATGCAACAGTAACACACAGTCAGCAGAAGCCATAATCCTGTCACATCCATCCTTGTTTCCTCTAATCTCTGTGCGTGGGCACGGCTGTGAGCACTTCATATGGTAAACAAGTTGGGGATGTGAGGATGAAGGGAATCAGCAGAATGACTAACAAGCAGACCTTTCTGCATCTGACTAGTACCTGCATTGTCTCCTGGGTTACTTGTGACAACTTGTCAGAATGCAGTGAACCACTACAGGTACACTGCAGAACTAGTTTATATTTACACTGAATACACTACAAGATTGAAGGCCAGCATACCTAATAGGATGACTGTAAACTGAGGACTGTGGAAAGCAGGTATTCAAATATCAGCCGGGCCAAGTCCTGCCCTCCTTGGTATGAGGTTCAGGCAGTGAGTGCAGGCTAATAAACTCATTTTGTGTTCGCTCAGCCTCCTATCTGCACTGTTACAAGACTTATGCACTTCACTCATTCTTTCATCCACTGTTAAGTTGCATAACTAATCTAAGACTTGAGTACACACTACAGTGTAGTTTCTGAAGTGTAAACCACACTTGTATTTTCAGTTGTTGTTATAATGTGAGAAAACTATAAAAGAAAAATGATCAAATATAGTGTAGATTGAACACATATGCACATCAAACAGACAGTAGAGTGAGAATATGCAAGACAGGCAATTTGTCCAGAGTCACATTACTAAATCATTTCATCTCCCTTGTGCCAGTTCCACTAAATCGTTCAGCACATCCAGAACGAGTGGAAGGCCGGCCTTTCCTGTGTGAACTCTGCAGAGCTGCAGGCTCATCTAGTAGGAAGGTAACTGAACACCCACACAGTCATGAAGTATGCTGATAGCTTTATAGACGAAAGCATGAAAACAGATTCCTCCCAGATTACATTTTAATCTCTGTTACATAGTACAAGATAGACAAATCAAGCATTTGGCAGGTGCTGTACAGATTATACTTTAACATTAGATGAAAACTTGGCTGTAAGTTATATTTTGAGAAATTTACAGAAAGGAGGAATGGGTAGATGGATTAACAGGAAAAGAAGGGATAACATAGACCCTAAACAAGTTTCAGTTCAATCAAGTGTGGGAAGTCACAAGACATAATAAATCTAGGGAACGTTTTGTGTATTTTCCTACTGTAACATTCAAGACAGTCAAAGCTGAGATCTGAGTGAAAGTGGGGCTCAATAAAACAAAACACTATAACTACTTTTATATTCCTCAATTTAAAGCTTCCAAGCCTCATACCAACCTTGAATCCACATCCGTCTATTGGCCTTAACACTACGCTTAACACATGTTAAGCAGGCATTTTCTCCAAGGAGACACAAATTCACACTAAATCCTTTCATATTTCTGCTACGGAAGTCACAAAGGTCACAGGTTATTACATTTAAAGGCTAACGGCTAGTGGACACCTCCTGCCCCGCCCTGATGAAAGAAAGATCAGGAGGGATTGTTCACATTCTTGCGGGAAAGAACATTTAGGGCTTGTTTCTCCATCAGGCCTGCCAGAGAAGAATTTGTCTCTTGTCCAGATAGGCAGATAACAAGGCTCAGGGGCTCCTCCACATACAACTAGAGAGTGAATGTGAAATATGATGTGGTCTCAAGGGGAATGAACGGTTTACTGGAGTGAAAGGGCTTGACTTGGAAGAAAGGTTAGCAGCTATAGGCTCACCAGCTGTTATATGATTTCCTAAAGCCTGAAAGCTGAAAGGGATAAGCTGCAATACTTCAGAATACATAGTTTTGTATTTTGTCACAATAAGGACACATGTATTGTTAGGAAGAAGTCCAGCTGCCATGACTCAACGTCCACATAACCCATAACATGTAAGTAGCTAGATTAATAGTTTAGAAATAATAACAGACCAATGCTAAAATGAAATAACAGCAAATACAGCAACAGCTTAGCCCTTAAGGCACTAAATATGTAAATTATGTATTTAGATATGTCTGGAATTTTAGCCAGTGTTATTATAAACAAACTGTTTCTAAGAATATTAATGTTGACAATAATCCAAAGTGTGGAGGACCAAAAAGGCAAACGTTTGTGTAACTGGACTGTCACAAGTTTTCACAAAGATAGCTGAAACAAATCTTGTGAAGTCATATGACCAAAAGTCATATCAAAGTGACAAAGGTCTTTTTGATGCCCCCTCATTTGCAAAGTTTGACAGTTATGTTTACATATTATGTTCAGTACTGTGGTTAGGTACAGTATAAGCTGATTGCATGTTGCATGTTTATGCTTCAGGTTGTAGTTTGCCAAATACTGAAAACTCCTTGGTCAAAATGCCTCCTATGTGACTGCAGCAGCTCCAGATCGATTCCAGCCAGAGAGCTGTGTTGCAGATACACTGCTCTCTCTTATATTTCCTGTCTCTACTGTACTTATCCAACATTGGAAAGATTGCAGTTAATGGTTCAATGTACGATAACTTTAGCTTCTTCAGAGTTGCTACTACTAATCACTTATCTATTGCATGCATGCGCATGCAAGTGGCAAAAATAAAACATGTTAGCATCTTGCTTATTTTCAGATACTGCATGCCAGGAGCAACATTAGCATTCATGTTGAGTGATCACAAATTTAAATCCAGCATTTACTCATTTTATTTTTATGTAGTTTTGTTCAAACATAAAAAGAGTCTGATTTGCTAAATGCACGTCTATGCTCACTGAGATAGTCACACTCCGATAGTCACTTTGCTTCTTTGCAATTTGGTGTTGGAAAGGCAGTGTCCAGTTAGTATCACAGTTTTTGCTGAAAATAGCTGCCCACTGCTCTCACAATACATAGTCAGCAAATAAATGGCAATGAAAAATATGGATTGATGTACCTTTAAAACACTCACAGCTAACATATTTCTGTTTAATGAGACTGACTGAACAACCAACAATACAGCAAGTTAAAAGGAACATTAGCCCGCACAAGTGCATATTTGAACTTAGAGATGATTTGAGACACAACATACAAACATACCGGATGCAGACTATGAGTCACCTAGCATGACAACCTATGAGCTAAGATTTCCAACAACACTCTTTTACAGCCACAATCAAAAACCAGTTTGATAGTGAGACTGGAAATAACCTGATACAGGTGCTCTGTATACTTGTGTTTCTTTGGCACAATCAGTGTCACTTATCCCACACTGTGGGAAAAGTAGTAGTGGTAGCATTCAGAGGTAAGCACACTCACAGATACATTGGCATCTCAGGAATACATCTGAAATACTGACCTACCTCTGACCTGTAAGGTAGAAGAAACACCCAAGAAATACTAAGTCTTTAATCCGGAGCTGTGAGAAATCACTGAAGCAAATGGACCGTAAGTTATGCACAACTAAAACCAGAGGCTCCAAATCTGATTTACGTTACACAAGGTTTCAAATGTAAAAACTTCATTGGTTGTGAGGAATGGGAATTGCAGCACATGCTGTACTATACATTTTGTCTGTTTTGTCCACCGTCTCACGTGTCCCTACAGGACTTACATTTTAAATGTACAGCTTTAATTTACTTCTAAAAAAATACCAACATAATAACCTCAATAATTTCTACTTGGGTATTTGGTCATACAATGACTGATTCAACACTCTAATGACTAATTATCATTGTGATGTCTTTCAGTAAAAACAGAGATGAAAGGGTAACTGGTAATTTACTGATTTCCTTACAGTGAGGGTATTCAGCCCTCAAACAGTTAACATGCCATTACCATATAGTTACAGACATCTCACTTTTCAAGGATGTGTTGCAGACTGGACTACTTCCAATATAAATGATAGTTTGACATCAACAGGGGCCAACAAGTTTCCCTCAACCACAGCAATGGACCACCTCACAGTTGGTATACATCCAGCCATTTATGACACTGCAGGAGGACTTCCTTCCTTTTCTCCTTTCATCCAGCACTGTTTCCAAATCCATGGTGCTATATAAGGTCAAAGGGAGTCAAAGAAGAGCTCACTCTCTCCCTGAGACTCAGCGAGAGGTCACAGTGACTCAGCCTCACTCTGTCTCTATACTCATCCACATACCTCCTATAGTACTTTCAATAGAGAAGTTTGAAAGTTAAACTATCAAAAGGAATTAAAACATTTCAGACAATTTCACAAATTCCACAAAAACGCAAAAAATAAAGACTGAAGTTGCAGTGCTTACATCTAGATAACACACTGCTGCAGACTAACTACACAGTCTGAGCCAGCTTCCCTACAGAAAGGCAGACTTCAGCCTTTTTATTCTCACTGGCTCAGCCACCAAGCAAGCTCGAGAGAAAAACTGCAAGTTATCATAACACACAGTTCGAGCTACTGTAGGGAATACATCCTAATTAATGTGTGCCTGCCCAGCAACGTCTTGTAAACCTCAGACAAGATGTCTAAAGTCTAGTATTGCTGGAGTTGCCACAGCCTAAAAGGTAGGTGGATGAAACAAAGTTCAATATCACTGATTGACAGAACAAAACCTCAGGCACTCAACCTAGACAGGATAAGCATCTTTGTCCAGGGACAATGCCTGTCAGGTCCACTGATGTCTTGACTCTTTGGGCCAATCTAGGTCGATAATAACATTTTTATTGTTGTTGAGGTCAGTGTGCAGTCTATCAACAAGGCACCAAATAATAATGCAGTCATCTGTAAAGGCCAAGTGGAGAACTTGAGTGAATATGAATCACACAATGTCTACATATAACTTAGACTTACAGGAACAAATGGGTTGTGTAGAGATAAGTGTTGTGCTGTTGTGCATTAAAACATCATCCCAGTTTGCCAAGTTGTGCTTCTAAACAAAATGAAAAACAAGTTGCTAAATTAAAGCCAACAAGATTTCACCCGTTCATCATATCAGAGAAGAAATAATCCTAAAAGTAAAACATAAAGACTCTTTGAACTGCATGGATTCATCAGAGAAACTGTAACAATGCATTTCACAGATAGAGGAGCATACAGACATCCACTGATCCTCCACTGGTTCTAACGCTTGAACAACCTAAATGTTCACAAAAATACAAAATGCATGTTATTAAAGGTCATACGGGTATAAACAGAATGTGTCCCCTGGCAGGCTCCTCAAGTAGGTGTAATTAACTATTTACACAGCTAACCGGTATCTGTGCTGTAACAAGAACATGTCAAACGCCCTGGAACTCAAACTGATGTGTCACGCTGTCTGAACATGGAGTATTATTTTGTGCTCAAGTCACTTATCGACATCGGACACACTTGCAGGGAAACGTTTCGGATCAACATTATTGTTTCTAAGAGGAGAATATTTAACTATATCTGATCTGCAGTGAACGCTGTCACCACTGTCTCCCACATTCCACAGGCTTCAAGCCAGTGTGGGCAGATGACCCACGGTGCTTGTTGGTGTACTAAGCAGATAAATATGCCAGATTTATTACAGAAGAGTGTAGTTAAATCGTTAGCTGCTCTAATAAAACCAACAGACCGTAACAGCCCCGGCCGTGCAGAGGTGCAGTCGGATCCAAGGGTAACGTTAAAAAATGCACCGTGTTTGTCAAGCGAGATCGAGAGGAGCAGCTTCTTCTTACCTGTAAATCCAGTGTGATTAGAATGAACTACTGTATCATGAGAATGAATCCATGGCCGTTTGTATATCCAAATTCCCCTCCTAAAATCCCCAGTACGGGTCTATTATCAAGCGTGTATTGCTTGTTCAGGCCAGAGCAGGGAGCCCCTCAGCACAGGAGAAGGCGCAACTTGAAACTGACAGAGGGATCGGTCGAAACCATAACAACAACAAGGAGGGGGGGATAAGTAAATCTGTAAATAACAACACGCTAACGAAACGTTAATACGTTTTAACTGTAAAGTGATTTATGTCAAAACGACTTTATATAATCATTTTGTGTCAAACATTTGGACAGTGTCGTGTCATGTTACCATGTATTGGAATGCGTTTATTAATGTAAGTTCTCAAACCCCCGTTGTTCATTGGAATGAGCCTGCGTGTTTTAACTCAGTTTAATCCGATTGGTTTCTCCCAACGTGACGCAGCGGTGCTGCTGCCTTCACATGTTGTCAGAAACATTAGAACTGGCTTATATGACGTGGATAGACGGGCGGGTTTTTACGCGTTACTCCATCATGAATATGTTTTAATAATCCCTTTTACCGTAAAGAGTTCTGGTAGCTTTTGTGTGACTATACGCCCTAAATACACACTTGATAAATTATTAATAAAAAAAAGGTACAGAACAATGGGTGATACGTGAAAACTGCTACTTACTAAGACCTATTATCATTAAAATTATATAAGGAGTAAAATTAAGTATATATAGTTGCTGATTGTTCAGTAAGCACAGTGTGTCACACAAGCTTACATGGCCTTTGTAAATAAAGCTGACAGCACTGAAAGAGGGGATAACTGTTCTAATTGGTTGCACGACATAAAATAATGAATGTAAATCCTCACTTTCAGTCAGACTGTTGTGTCTGTCTGCTAGTGTCTTTTCCTCATATGGAATCTTGAAAAATGTAATTCCCACTGAATTCCAAAGCCCATTTGTTTGCATAGACGTGAACTGTGCCGTAGTTAGAGCGGGGGTGAAGCTTGCTTTTGTGGAAAACCACTTAAGATTGCAGCTTGGGAAATTATAAGTTAGAAACAATCGCTTTCACATGAAATACAGTATAGTGAGTCCATTGCTGCTTCCCACAGAGAGAAACATGCATGACTGATAGACTGCTTTGTTTTGCATCAGTCATAGTAGAGTCCAAGCTTTTTCCTCATAGAGTACTACAAAATCATGTTGTGGATGACAGAGACCCAGCAATCCAGGCTGTAAATCCAAAGAACCTATTATGAGATGCAATGATTACATCATGAGTGTCTTGACCGATTCAAAGAAAAGGTCAATGACATTCAGGGCCTTCGTAAAACGCACTCAACTATCAAAGTCCCTGTTGCTTCAAATGTGCCCCTGCCAAAAAGTAGATCACAGGCTTGCAAAAACAGTGCAATCTCAAGATGTGACTACTTTAGATACAATGGGTGGCACTTTGATCACAAATAGAAAAAGACTTTTATCTATATTTTTCAGTGCTGACCCTGCTGGAAGGAGGAAGCCCTCCACCACTATCAGCTCTCTGCACATTACTGAGTTGGTCTCTGGCTCTTGAGCATCCAGAAAGGCAGACACCTTCCTGTCACCTCATGTCTCTTAACAGATTTGGCCATGGATGTTTCTGGGACTCACTATCCACTCACTGTAACATCAACATAAATACAGTGGCATGAAATGAGCAGTGCTACTATAAGTTTTTCATTTATCCACTCAACATACTGCAATATCAATTTAAAAAGTTATTCTGTCTACAAATTATTATATGAGTGAGGAGGTAAATATAAGAATATGTAATGAATTAGAAATATCAGATGCAGGAGCACATATTAAATTAGCAACATAATACCAGATGCTGCCAAATTATCATGGCTGTAGTCATAGTCATACAACATTGGTTCAGGAGTGACAAATGAATATAAAATAAGCCATGTTTTTTCCAGAGTGGAAAAAACATTAAACTCCTTACTTCTTGTTGTGCGTAGTGAATTGAGGTCAGTACTGCTGCATGCCTGTGTAAGTGCTAAATAGATCTATAATTTCTTCTCTTTAAAGAAATGTGTCATATAATTTTAAAAGAAAAACACATTTCTGCAATTGAAGTTATGGGCACATTAGAAATGTAGTCCTTGCTTATGTAATTGAAAACAGTAACATTGCATTACAGCTCTCACATATTGCAGCCATCCTAGTATGAGGTTCAAACCCATGCTAATTTAAAACATCAACATTTTGACTATGAGACGACTTGCAGCCAGGAAAGATTATTGTCTCCACCACCACAAGGACATTTCACATTTGAAGTCTCCAATCAGAACAAGCTGCCCTAGTTGGATTTGCTAATTAAACAAACCACCAGGGAAGGGATGTCAACTGGCACTGCTTATGTGAAAATGACTGAGAGGTGGGAGGCAAAAAGGAAGAATGTCTTGCGCAGAAAAAAGGGCAGAGATTAGGAGTCAGGAGCAATATCATTAGCTGCCAAATCACAAAACATTCAACAGAGTTTCACCATGATGTGAAACCTCCTCTAATTGCATTGAGCACCTTGTTTTGCACCACGCCTCTGTTCGCCACCGTGGTTTGTCATCAACCCGTTCATTGAGGATCAGTGGAAACTAAGTGAAGCATGTACACAAAGGCTTATCTACCTAAGGTGCGGCACAGGCTGCACACATCCTCACAAACACCAACACAACAAAGGAATTAGGCATGATGTCACCCCAGAAATCTTCAAAGGTATCTGTTATATCACATTAACAAATACATGTGACAATGGGTTGCATATGATGGAGCTGATAAAGGTAAAGTACTTACAGTACTGCGTCCAGACAGGGAGAAATTGAACATTCACAAAGGTATTCTTCTGGCTGGGATTTGTTCTCTATTTTCCTCCCTCCCTTTCCTCTTCTCTTTCTGTCTCTCCTCCTGTCTTCCCCCCCTCCCTCTTCTCACCACAGCAAGATGCTGCCTGGACCACTGCTCGTTGTCAAGGAAACCAAGACTAGGGGAATTCTCACGTGACTGGATCTCCTTGGGCTGGGATTGGTCAGATGCATTGATGTAAGAAAGGAGGGATGGGATGGGGGAGGTGATGTCACATCCCCACAGGTTAACAAAAGGGAGGGATCCTCAGTCGGGTCGCCTGTCAACACGCACACAGACACAATAGATGTATTTTTAAGGTGGGGTTGAGCTGAGGTGGAGGTATTACACAGTCAAGGACGGTACTACTGACTGACTTAGTGACATGCTGACTGATTTTAAGGGCTGACATGTTGAGCTTGACTCTGACTCTGGCTCAGCTGCCCCCCCCCCCACTGATTCCTCTCAACTGTGATGTGGCTGCTCACACTAAAATGCGCTCCAGCACTCTAAACCAGAAATAACACCAAGTGTTACAAGACATACAAGAGCACCCATATGTGGCAGCTTGACCTGCTGGCCAACCACTTCAGCTACTCCTACAGGGGCTGCAGCGGCCTAATTATAGCACTGCAGTAACCAGACCGAAGAATAAACACTGCTTATCATGTGTATACACAGTAGTACTAATACTGCATGTAAAGGAAGATATTCAAACAATGAAATTATTTGGTCACTCAAACATACAATGCAGACTGCTGTTCATGCTCCTGCTGATAACAAGTAATTTAGCTAAATGTATTTCTGAATTCAGAGATTCATTTGGTACACATCATTTAACTTTACGCTTTTCCTTATCTGTGATAAAAATATATATATAAATTAACAGAGCACAATGGGCATGTGCAGGACAGCCAAGTGCAAAAATTGCATAATGACAAGTGCCCTGCTGTCATACATTTGTGTGTTTTATTTACTTGAAAACTGTGGGAAAACTAGCATGCCAGTAAGCAGAGTTCATAGTGGCAATAAAAGGTTTTAGAAAGAGAGCTCGGGTGTTTTATACTCTTTTTGAGGGAAAGTGGGTCTCTGTCAATTTCACGCTCATTCCCAGTGATGACATGAGTAATCATGGTCCAGGCTTGTTGTCCAGACTCTTGTATAACAGTCTGGTATTGATCCAGTTCTGCCGGCAGTAAGAAATGTTCTTGTTCTGGGACAATCTGATGCTGATTCACATTGTGCTTTCACCTTCAACTGTACAGATGCTATCTAAATCAATCAGATATACAGCTTAAACATCATGGTTCAATGACATGGTCCAGAGCCATGCATAATGCAGCCATTTTTTCTTCTAATGCTATAACTGGGTGGTGAAATTTATTAATAAAACATGCACCACTGTCTGCAAAGACATCTGTTTCTCTGCACCCAGCAGACACTGCTCAGGTGTTATTCAATCTAATAAAAACAGGTCTATATTTAGATATATTTATTAAATTATTACATTTATAGATATATAGATACGTTTCAATAATTAAATATTACAAAATAATATAAATAAGTTGTGGTTCCTATTGGTTCCTTCAAACATAATTCATAGCATGCCTAATCTGTTCTGTAAGAAACACTGTTAAGCACTGTCTTGATGCTACTCAGATTGAGAAACAAAGATTTGATGACTGACAAGACATGATAGCATAGTGAAAATTATATTTACAATTGCACACATACAGTTACATTTATAATGAAAAGCAGATGTCAGCATGATAAACCAACACTATCTACAATTGATGAATATAGAGAACATAGAGAACATGTCCATGACTATCTAGATTCACATCAAGATCGTATCTGTGCCATTTCTCAATGTATGAACATGATGAAGGTGATTATGATATCCATGATACTAATGTAGTAGCTGATATCATCATGTTCATGGCCTGCCATCAGGATCATGTTACAGGCCACTGAGCATTAGGATACAGAGGAGAAGATACAGAGAGAAGACATACTACTGAAAAGTAATGGCATGAGGAAATTTACCTCCTCATTTTTTTATGCAAAGGAAACATAACCACATATTTTTGAGAAGACATATTTATATGAAAAAGGTCAATTCTTCTCCTGATGGGAGAATCCTGATTCCTTATAAATGTAACCAGTTTACATAGAGTGGATCCTGCAGTGCATAAGCACAGATACAGTATGCAGTTAATAAAACTTACAATGTGCAGAACCTGAGAAAAATAATGCTACCTGGAAATTTCAGTGTCATGATAATGTGACCAAAAGTAAAAATACTGTCTCAATTACACAGCAAATGCTAAGTACATTGTAAATTATATAATCACACAGGGTCAGTTGGTGCAGTGAATATCTTAAGAAAGCATACACATTGCTGCTCTACCAACTGAACCACAAGTTTAGTCAAATATAGCAATAGGAAGATCCTCATACTACATTTTACATTCTTATTATAAAGAAGCTTATTTATCAGGGACCATGCACAAAAACATTAATAACATACAATAGCTATTTTCAATCCGCTGACCCTGGGCAGACTCAAATTACAATATACAATAAGTAAACAATAACATCACATGAAAAACTACTGAAATCGGTACATTCTTAAAAAAAACTGGAAGGATGTCCCATTTCTTGATGGCCTTGAAGTCAGACTGTGCAAGGACAGACCTCCTTTCAGGAACGCTTCACTGAGACTTGATCTCATGGCTCTGCTCAACTGTTCTAATTGTACAAATCCTTTCAGCAATGGAGGTGAAATATTGTGAGTTATCTTAAACACTAAGCAGACATCAGAGAGTATATGATATTGATTCTTAATATGTGAGAATAATTATACTGTTAAGGCTTCCTATGTAAGACTTTTAAAGCTTGCTTATAAAGTGACCTAACTGGACAGTCTTACTTACTTGAAATTATGGAGAAATACAATAGCTAATGTAGGAGAATATCATAGTGTTAACATACACCCTTGATGCTTCAATAGTAAGTGAATATTTAAATATGTTTATTTCCAAGATTCTTTATGTGCTTTTTAAAACCAAATATGCTTCAAAATAACACCTCAATATTTGACTTCATCTACATTTTTATTCACTATTAATGTTGATATTTGAAAGGGTCTTTTGTGTATGCTTATTGGAGAAATACATTGTTACAGTTTTTTCTATGTTCAGTATAGCCAATTTGCTATATATTCCACTGTATATGACAGTGCAAACTGCCATACTGTATACAGTACAGTAACAAAGATCACAGAGGCTTTCATATGATAAACACAATATGCACTCTATCAGTCCAACAAGTTACACTGAAAAATGTCTTCTCAGAATCACAGTATTTTAGGTAACATGAATCAAGCCAGTGCTGTAACTTGAACATTTAATTTCCTTCAGGGTGATGACCGCTGACTCTGTAAACACTACGTTAAGTCTGCTCCAGTCTGCTGTCCCTGAGACTGACTTGTAGAGAGAAATGAAGAGAGAGTGAGGTGCAGTAGGGGGTCCAAGAGAAGAATAAAAGTCGATAACAAAAGTTACAGAGTGAAAACAAATTCACCCAGAAGAAGGTGGACAAAGAGCAGGCAGAGAGTTCAGGTTTCAGGAGGTCTGGCTGTGTCTGTGGTCAGACTGAGCCAGCCTAAATTTAACTATGTGTTTGGGAGACCTCAGACCGGCACTGAGTGAGGACTGAAACAGCAGCAGTGGTCAGGGTGCGGCTACTCTCGGCCCATTTCTCACACTGTGTCTAGCAGGCTGGGGTATAAATCAAACCTTTACTAGAAGTTAAAAGGGTTAAAAGTCACGACTGTGACACTCTGTCCCTGACCCCTTGCCAAGGGGTATAAGGTAGCACCAAAGATGCTCCTGACCAAAGTATGGTTTGACTGCAAAGACACGGTTTATGTAAGATTTAAAGATAAACTGCAGTTTTAATTAAATTGGTTCCTGGGTGAACAGTGAGGAATTTAAGTTTCTAATGACAAACATGCTCACACGGACAATGGTAACATGTGGATGTTTACTGTACCTGGTTACTGAAAAGTTAACGCATCTCGAAAGGTTGGTAAAAGTCTGTACCAATTTTTACAAGTACAAGCCCCAGAAGCATTAATAACAAGAGAAAAACTATGTGGCTAAATACCACAGATGCAACTGAAATTGAAAACAGGTAAACAGACCAGTTCAAATTATATTTTGTATTCAGTTCATTTAAATATATTTTCAGTACAGAACACATTTCTAAAATCTAGTATAGCACCTAGAGAAAACAGACAGTCAGTAGCTAGTAATTAGGACAAAGGGTTGTTCTACAGGTCAGCTGGAAGACAAACAGGATGTACAGACTGTAGTTCACTAATTGAATCTGACAGTAAATGGTAAGGCAGGGCAGCTTTGAGTGGTTTCAGCAGGATTTCTGATGCACTCTCTCTCTACACACACAACTCTACACACAGACAGCACATAGTGTAGAACGCTATACAGCAGTTTAATACCACTCAATATGTAACACACTCGATTTTCTATTTCAGAAAATCAATGCAAAATCAACTTAAGGAACACGCCAGTAAGCAATTCTATCCTGAGTAAGTTTTGTGTGTTTAGAAGAATTATGTCAATTTCATGAGATTAGAAGTCTAAAGACTCACCTTGCATTTAACAGTTAGTCATCTGGCAGATGCTTTTATCCAACATGGAAGTTGCTTGCTTTGTAGTACAACATAAAAGTAAATCAGGGTGAAGCAAAAATCAAAGCCAAATGCCACGAGAGACAGTGCTTCAATTTTGTCTGTTACAGAAGTTTGTTTGTCTTTTGGTGCATAGAAATTTCAGAACAAGGTCTGTTTTCAACCGGGAACTTCACTGTTTAATGTGAAGAGTTAGGCAGCACATTCCATAGTGACACCGCTGTAGACCTAGATGAGTATGTTCAGGTAGGTAGGTGCTGTAGAATTAAGATGATCTCTGTAGATGAGTGTTAAAGCTCTGAACCTGATGTGGGCATCCATCTTAATTAACAAGCACCTTTCACCTCTGGGCTGGAACAAACAAGGCTTTAAACAGTCATGTTTTCCAATGACTTGTTGAATGTACTGAATGCTGAAATCCTGTTTTACTCAAACTGTTTTTGTTGTGCAGACAGTGATGTCAACATACCTTAATTTAACAGGATCAACCATCAGACTTTACCTGAAGTACACTGGCAGAGGAAAACATGCCAGATGTAACACAACATGCATCTAGACCTGTGGCATTAGAAGGTTTAATAATAAAACTGAATTACATTGTACCACAAGGTTATACAGTATGTTTACCCAGTGGTTCAGTTAATTTCCTTTAGCAGTAACACTAGAAAAACTTACCATTATTACACATTAGACAATAACCCATGAGAAATTGAAAACATGTTTATAGAAGCAGATTGATTAAACATTTCCATTTGAAATCTCAATCTCTAATCTTACAGATTAAAGTCTTCTTGGACAAGTCTCACAAGACTTGCACACCTGGATTTGGGCAGTTTCTCCTATTCTGTATTCTGTTTTTATCCTATTCCTATTCTGACAGACACTCTCTGCCATTTTCAGGTCTCTCCACAGATGTTGTATTGGGTTTAAGGCTGGGTAGTCAGAGACCTGTTAAGTAGCCACTGCATTTACTTGGCTGTATACTTCAGGTCATTGATGTGCTGAAAAGTCAACGGTCACCCCACAGGTTGTGTGCTCTCTGAAGCAGGTTCTCTTTAAGGACTTCTCCATATTTAGCTGCATTCACTATTCCCCCTGTTGTTGCCACTGAAAAGCACTCCCACAGTGTGATGCTGCCACCAGCCAACCCTGTGGTTGCACCACCGAGCTTCACTGTACAGATGTTATTAGTCAGGTGATGAGCAGTGCTTGTTGGACATAGAGCTAAACTAACTAGTTAATAAGGTTAGCCACAGGCTAACAGATGCACCTAACCACAATGTGAAGAACTATATCAAAAGGTTTGACCATTTTTGTAAGAGAGAGATAAGTGAGAGATTTCTTTTTTTGTTTTTTGTTTTTATGATTTTGCAAAATATGACATGTTTTCATATTGCCATTATGGGTTATTTTGAGAAAGCAGATTGCACGAATTTCAATGTACTACAGAATGAATATGTGCAAAAAGTCTCAGTACTTTTTGGAATCACTAAATGTCATTGATCATTCAGTTGCAGGATAGTTTGAATGTTCTGTAACAAGTCAAGGTTCAGATGACCCTGGTCAGTGTTCCCTTCCACACTTGACAAAGAGAGTGTGGTTAAGTTATTCTTTTATCATACTGACTCTAAATAGACTGTGCTTCCTACCAGACCAGAATTTGAATTTGACTCTGCTCTTTTGTGCCAAGATATCCTCTCTTTGTCTTTTTCATTCTTTTCTGCCCTCTTTTTCATGCACCCCATCCCTTCCCTGTTTTCCCAAAGCAACTGTTAACCCCTGGGGGATTTTTTTGCAAAATTCTGCCTTTTAGTAACTCTAAAAAACTATGACATAATAATGCATTCCCTTGGTGTTGTTGAAAAGCCCTGTGGATTTCCATGTGATGTCTAATTTGCTTCTGCATCTAAGACAAATTCATTGGTGAAGAAAAAATAGTTTATTTCTTCAATTCTTTCCTTTTTATGTAAGATGCCATCTCTACTGCTTTTATCCTGCTGTAAAACAATCCTCACTCACTTCTATGTTGTACAAAATATTTCATATTTTCATAAAACTGACAGACTGCCTGTGCATTTAGATCACCAAGGGATGAAACCCCTGTATGCTTAGTAGTCTGATCAAACTATCTCTCTGACAGTAGGTACTAATTGTAATCATAGCTGAAAACTATGCGGCTCTCAGCTGCAGTTCGTGGTGACCTCAAAGATTAGTACAAAGCGAAATCCATGCTAATCATTTTGTCCATCTTTAATTACATACAGTAAGCTAAGCTGATATGGTTGAACTTGAATATGAACTTGACTTATAATGTAAAGTAAACTGTAGGCTATGTACTGTTTATTTTACACTGATTTGTTGTTTGCAGCTCCCACTTTGGATTTTAATTGCAGCTCGAGGGCAGAATGGTGGATCAGTGGTTCCACAATAAGCTGAGGTCATGGTTTCAGTCGGGTCTTGAACTTTATACACAGAAGCCATGATGGTCACGTTCCGCAGCTTTCACAGAGTGTCTGTGCACAAATGTAGCTCAAGGACAGAAACCAAACACCTCTTTGTCTTTTTCACTGAGATCATAGACAATCACACATGGATACACACACAATCAATTGTTGCAGGGAACAATAGCAGCTCCTGTCGTAGTCTGAAATGACTAAGAGAAGAACAAGCATAATAACAAATCTTTGTACATGTTTGAAAAACGCTGAGATTGCACCAGGAGTTTTTCTGCCCTGACAACACTGTGGATAGATGCTTTTATACTAAAATAAAGAAGAGATGCCACATTTCCAGCTGCAATATTGACAGGTTTAGGCTAAGTGGGCATGTGAAAAGTGACAGGCTGAAGCTGTCAATTAATCCCTTAACAGGATTTCTAACACAATCTATTACTGGTGTCTAATAGCAACACATTGATTTTGTTCCAAATAGACATGAGTTATACACTCAGGGGCAGGATCTCAGATGTCACTCTTTCCAATGTTTTTTTAATGATTATATTAATCTCACACTTGTTCATGTACTGTTATATGGTAATATATCCTATGTATATGTTAGAGTATGTGGCATAGTGTAATGTGGATGGTGATAATAATACAATGTATTTTCAAGCAGTAAAATAATAAAAGAAGAAAATAGCTTATTTCTCTTTCTCTCAGTCAGTACCAGATCTCTCAAGCACTACTTCCTCCCACTGTTCAGCTCTCCAAATTCTCACAGAGCATCTTATCAAACCAGATCTCCACCCTCTGTGACGATGAAAAGAGCAAACATACAGCTATTATCTGCAGCTGTTCAAATATTGTGACATGTGATCACTGGTTGCCACAAAGAGCGCTTGTAATGAGCAACTGGGACACAAAGACTGGGAGAACAAGGAGCTCATCTCTGTGGTCTGTCCCCACCTCTTGACTGAAATGCACAGAATTGTATTTATTGTTTATCCTGCCAAACTTTTCTGTGCATTCTGAAAAATGTCCACATACTCTATGTGGAAAGTCACACACACATGGTTTCGCTACTTTACCACTCACAATCATATAAAACATACAGAGAAATCAGGAAATCAGAGGAGAAGTATTAACCACACAAACCATGTGGTGAATAAATATGACACCAGCACAGTGGCTCTTAAAGGTCCCCTGTTTGGCAAAATCCAAGTTTTAATCATTTGTATACATTTATATGTTGTTTGGGTGTATATAGACTTACAAAGTGGGTTACCAGTGGACCCCCAGCTTTCTTTACATTTTCCTGTTTGGTAGCATCCAGCCCAAGAACAGTCCGGATTTTCCCCCTCACAGCCTGTGAGGGTCATAGTTAGTTTTAGCCAATCACCATCCACCACAGCCTCTGCCGACTGCTCGGTGTCTGCCACTGCTGGGTCTACACTTGTGCAAACCAGGTGGAAACTGTGTGTATGAGTGTGTGTGTACATCAGTTTGTGGCTGCTGGATTAACTTCAAGACTAGAGCTCAAAGATGGACTGATTCCGACTGTCTGTAACCTAAACCTGGGTTTTGTTCAAAATTTGAAGCCGTAAGTGTTACCACTAAGCACTGGGTTAGCTGGGACTTCACAGAAGTTGTTTTGTGGAAGCAGTCCACTAGTTTCACAGCAGAATTGTTTAAAGCTATTTTATGGGTTTATTAGGCTAAAAAAAATCGCATTTTTATGTAATATCACCACAGCATGGTTATGTAACTTTGTTATATCGGAGCAGCAGCTCTGATGCAACTCATCTGTCTGTTGTCCGTTACCTTGCTACTGTGTTTGTGAGCCGAGTGTTAAAGCTGGTATGTGTTAACTACTAAATGACAAGATTGAGGCTGATACTACAGCTATAAGCTGTATTTTCTGTGTTCTTGGCGGCTTGTAGACAGAATCTGTACCACGTCTTTATGACTTTACCGTAACACCATTTGGGGTCTCCCTGCATGCAAGGCACATATCAGCAAACAGGAGGGGAGAGGGGAGCACAAGTCAAACCAGTTGCTGAGTGCAAAATATCAGCCAATGCAGAAACAAGGATCTGCACGTCTTTTTAGCATGAAAATTACAGACCCATTCTGGGGACATCAAAGACCTGTTTTTTTAACCCCCAAAAGAAGTATAATATAAGAGCTTTAAACTGAAATCTTATCAAAGGAAGACAGAATGATAGAATTCCTTATCTTCTGATGGAACAAAACAGCTTTTGTTTTCTGTCTTTTCCACTTCGTCACCCTTGACAAAGCATTCAGATTTATTCAGCCTGCTGCCAACACTGTTTTGTGTGATCAAATGAACAAAACCAACAAAAGAGTCTTTATAAGCTCTCCTGACACCTTTTTGAGTTAATTATTAAGTCCTTCTTTGCATGATCAGCAGCTGATATTGTACTGAGATCTGGAGGCACAACCAAAGTTACTACATCACTGAAACATCCTTGTATGGTAAGTGCCTTGTCTGCATTTTTCTTAGACTGATGAGGCTTGGCTCCTTGTGAGGCTTGAAGATTGGAAATACTTTGATCATATGAGTCTCTGCCACATTAGGAGAGCTAATACTATGTCTCAATGAGGCTTTTAAACACAAGTATATTTGTAGTTTGTACCCATGTGAGGTTTCTTTTTTACTTTGCAGTGTCAAAAACAAAATCTCATGAACATTAGTCATCACAAACTTCAAGTTTTTGTAAAAGACAGTGGATGATTAATATAAATCTACTTTATAGCTAGCTATAAAGTTACAGCTAACTTTATAGTTACAGTAGACATATGGTGACACATGCCCACTATCAAAATGAATTTCTGAAGTGTTTGTTAGAAAGCAAGATACTGTCCATATGAACAAACAAAATGCATTGTTTAACTCAAAATAAAGTACTATACTCTGAAAAAAGCTTAAAAATCTTTAAAACTTTAACTTTAAAAAGTGGAATACTTACTGATGTATTTTATGTGAGAGAATAAATCATCAGTGTCTATCAGCATTGTGTTAACCACAGACCTTAACAACTTAACAAAAACCCCATTCAAAAGCATATTGACTTTGGGACGATGCAAGTGGCAAAAATGGAAACTGATTTCTGGCTTTTACTACATATTTTACTACTCTGTTGGTATCCAACCTTACAATGCCAACCCTACCAGTAATTTCCCAGTGCTGTGAATTTGTAATTAAGCTTTTTATAAACCACATGTTTGTGTGTACATATGTATATGTGTGTGTGTGTGTGTGTGTGTGTGTGTGTTTGTGAGAGAGAGAATCACATTTTGCTTGCTGCTTTTGCCATGACATCAGCTCTCATCTGTGAGTTCATGGCTTTGTTTTCTTGAAAAGTTGCTATTATCACCTCTTAAAATGCTTCACCTGAGTAAGTTGATTCCTTTGAGGCATTCAAATATTTACTGCACTGTAGCAACCAGACTTACACAATGAAAGTTTTCCCTTTAGTTTAAATTATTACACTTCACCTATCAATCAGAGGCTGCACTGGCCTGCAGCTAGACTGAATGCTCAAGGACATAATTACTGAGTATATGTCATGTATACAAGCTGGATGTCACCCAAAAGAACAACAGTCATTTAGACAGGGCAAGAATCCCATAATTTTCTCATCCCATGAGGGTGTGGAGCAGCAACTTGGGTAACTCCAAATACTGTAGTCAGCCATACAGTGGTGTGACTTAATGAGTTACCACAGCAACCTTGCACTTTCCCACTGTGGACTTGTCAGCAGCTTATCTCTTTGTGGATGTTTTTACAAGAGCTGAAAATATAAAAGGAAAAGGAAAAGAAAAAGAATAATGTGGAAAAGTATTTAATTATTGTCTTGTTGCTATTGTTTAAGAAAAGTTTTATTTTTATATGTCATTATGATGTAAAGTCTACAGGATGTGTAGAAGCATGCAGGCAGGGCCAGTGGAGAAAACACATCTGTATGTGTAGTTGGCTACAGATGTTTTATTGTGTGATCCTTTTTCTTTAACTCCAATTTCAGGGCTTTTATTAGTTTTCTGTGTTTCAGTGGAGATTTCTTTATCTGCTGTTTTTCAGGGTCTCCTCCACCCTTTTGTACTCTCTCTCCATCTTATTGAGCTTTTGCTTAATTTTTCCGACTTCATTTTCATATTTTTCTGCTATTTGCAATGCCAGACTCTTATCAAAAATTATAGCATTTTATTTCTGCCTCAACACATCTGTCACATATATTTTCTAGTCTTCATGGAAATTACTATCTGGCCTTTGGAAACAATTTTTTTCCCCAATATATGTTTCTCCTTGAGCCATTTGACAAGCTAGCTGAGGTATTTTTCAAACAGTTCAAACAGCTCTGACTTTGCAGAGGAATTACCACAGTTGTTTTAAAAAATGTAAGCCACTAAACTGCCTGAATGATGGTGTGTCAGTACTAAGTGTGTATGATTAAATGTTGTATGCATGCAATGATAAATGGATTTTGCATGTGTTGTGCTTGATTGTCAAAGTTTTGTTGTTTAACAATTTTTTTTGCTTAAAAAATCATTACTGATGTCCAGCAGGGATGCCAACATGAATACAAAGAATTTTAAAAAAGCCAATAGGATAAAGAGGTTAGGAGAAGATATTTTCTCCTTCAGTTAACCATAAAGTGCACATATGGCTCTATGTAAGATAAGGGTCATTATCTTAAATTAAAACTTCGCACTGTTTTGCAAATTGTATCTACAGACACAAGTGTTGTTCCATAAAGATGACATTCATGGATGGATACTTAGGAATAGCTAATCCAGACAAACGCATGACAGGTGACCCCCATTGCTTAGTAAGCCACAGTCCTCAGAAAAGTAGAAGTCAGTAGTCTATTGAGTGACAATTTGCATAACATGGTTGAGTAATACATACAATATACTGGCCAAATCAAAGTATCATATAACCTGATGACACGGGTGAGCTTAGCTGGGTTCTTTCTAAATCCATCAAGCTCTACATGGGTACAGGACAGGCAGGAGAGTAAGAGCTGTTGATGGCCCAGCTTTCTGACTCCATAGAGGGCCTCTTAAAGAGACAAATGTAGCCTGGGCAAAGAAGTTTTTTTCAGGGAAGAGTTATAATTTAAGGACTGATGTGGGACACACAAAAACAGGTAAGGCTGTACTTCTGCAGACCAGTAAGTGCTGTAGCCTTAAATAAACCCACTCTCTCCTTGCTGAGGAAAAACACAAAGCACAAAGATTAAGCCAACCACACCCAGACTACAACCACGGTCAATCAAAGTTGATTAAACGTGGAGCAAATGAAATCCTCACAATCCATGAAAAAGGCTGGAAATTCAGCCTTTAAAGGAAATACAGTGATGTGGATTATGAAGACAACATGATCATAATTTAATGCACAATCCCTCTGTTATCCCACCGAGCACTGCTCACACTCAGCACACAGTCTGTCCCTCGAGAGTTGAACCTGCATGATTGCCCAGCTGGAATCCCCACCCAGTCAGACAGGCTTTCTTTAATCCTGTATTCAATTGGGATTCTTGATCTGTACAATCTACATTTTCACAACAACTGTCAAATGCTAAGCCTGTGTACAAGGCCTCCAATCTATTGTGTCATTTTGGATATTGGTTACTAGGTTACATGAGCATTTGTTTGGTGCAAGATGTGGAAAATGTGCTTCTCAGATGATAGTGAAAATAAGAACTAGTTTGTGTGGATGGAAAGTCACTTTATTGTTGACAGTCTTTGGTTATTTTTCATTCGCACACTGATTGTTCTGGGTTTTGCATGTGAGGACAGTCTTAGGGTATACCAATATATAGGCACTGGGGAGTTAATACTTCCTACAAAGCTTCTTATTTGATGTTATTACTGATGCCAAGGTCCCTCATTGACCATGTAATAGTGCCTTTAAGTGGGCTCATGTTACTCATATGCCAAAGTTAGAACGTTGCAAAAGAAGTTTTCACATTTCTTCCTCAAGTGTTTTGTGTGTGCATGCCATTCCTAAACTTTACACTAATATATAAGAACAATAAAATACGATACAGTTATTAGAGTATATTTGAAAAGAGGGCACGGCAGCCTCAATTTTTGTTGTCAGTTGGCTGCCAGATGTATTCTCGTGTTAACTCAAAATTCTCTTTAAAAATATGAGCTCAGGATCTGTATATAAAACAACACTGGTGCCCATTTCTACGTTCATCATTTATGAAATGTAAATATTTTTGATTCTCTTCCAGCAACATCTATCACACTCTCGTGTTTTTTTTCATAACTGGGTGTGTGAGTGACACACTGCCTGCCTGAAAGTTGATCCCAGTGGGATTGGTAAGAAGAACCAGGAGGACAGCTGCAGCAAAGGCCTAAGTGTAGTTACATCTGCATGTGTTTGTGGACATGAATCATACATCTGAATGTGTGTTGCATCTATTTATGAACATCTGACCCTCATGCCAAAGACCCCCTGACCTATGTGTGTGTAAATTCCTCTGCTCAAGTTCTGTTTTCTGCCTCTCTGTCCCATAATCCACTGATCTTTACTCCCTGCTGACCACAAAAAATAAAATACACATTAACACATGGCGCTAACAAATAACATCATGCTAACAAATAACACAATGGCAAATGGCATTCTCATGGACTCAGGAATGAACCGATTAGATTTTGGTCAAAAGACAAAAGTCAGAGTCTCTGTGACCTCACATCTGTCACGTTCTTGTCATTTCAGAATTTATTTCATCTGCTACAAACGTCCACTTGAATCCATAGATAAACTTTTTTTGCCAATGTTAATAAATTTGGGCTATGTATGGTGAGCAACCTTATATAAATAGATTTTATTCTATGCACTTCTATGAATCTATAAACTTCCTAAATGTATTTATCTGTTCTGCTGAATACTGGTCTTTGTTCTGGAACCAGAGGATACAATATTAGCTGTTTTAAGTAGTGCTGACATCCATTGTTGGGGGTAGGTTTTAAGTTGGGTTATGCTAACAGACAACCGACTGGGGTTAAGATAAGGTTGAGCTCAGGTCAAGGTAAAGAGAGACAAACTGATGTGGAAACATCAACAAACATTCAGAGCTGTGACTGATTTTGGCAGAAGATCAACCCCAGTTACAGTAGCAGTGTTTCAGCTCAGCTGACCCTCTGTCATTCATCATACACAGAGTCTGGCAGCCAGCTGTGAATGATTTAGTTTAGCCTTGGATACCTTGGACATTTTAATAGTACATAACTGCATGTCACAGAAAACTAATCACTTACTAATAAACATAGTGTATTCAATGTTATGGAATTCACATGGAGGCTACAATCTTCAGGCAATTTCTGATTTCTTTCTTGTAAGAGGTCACACACACGAAACAGGATAAGCTGATTAGATGTCAACAAAGAACATGCGGGCAGACATCACATCTGACAAGAACGAGATATGTGTCCATTAGAAACACCACAGCCTCCGAGAGCGTTTGTCTTTGTTGACTATTGTTCCCACACAAATTATGTAAAAATGGATAACTTGAATATTGTCTAAAAACATTTAACCGTGGCAGTCATGGTTAATGGTTTCTGCTTGTGCATGTGTCATTGTCCTAAATCCGTATCACATGAAAAATGTCTTTAGATCTTACATGTGTATTTAAACAGAAACCTGATACAGACGTCAGCAGTGTTTTCACATGATCATATGGTGCCCATATGTTCCTATGCAGTCCTGGGATAATCCAGCTCATTATTAAACCAGTATTTTACTTTAATGACTTGCTGTTATTTTTGAGAAATTTACTATTTTCAAACACTTAATCTCAAACATTTCATCTTAGAATATGTATGTGAGTTGTGTAAAGTTTTGTCTTCCTTCAGCATGGCCTTAGCAAGTGTCAGTTCCCCAAAGACTAACACATTCATCTATACTTAAAGAACAAAGTCGCACACTTAGTTCAGCTGCATTCATGACTGATTTAGCAGAACGGGGAAACACTGAGTTACTTTAAAGATGAGCTCATGAACATAATGTCAGTTGTTACAGTGAAGTATGTTTTTACACAGACTTCTTCTTCTGCAGGTTAAATAAATACTGCAACAAAGGGAATCAAATTACATAGGACTAATATATGCATTTCCATCACAGCTTTGTAATTACATTTCACATAGCCTGGTGCACAGGGACAACTATAATGACCCAGCAGTACGCATTCCTTCATACCACTTTCACAAGTAACCAAATTAAAGGAATGTTCAAAAAAAGAAACATTTTAGAACATGGACTAAGAGTCTAATTACATGTGTGATAAAAACATGAGCAGGTTAGTTGTGCAGTCAACCCTGATCTACAAAAGAACAGTCAGACCAGACAAAATACTCCCCTGCAGTGTCCATCTGCTGAACACAACAAAGCTATTAGAGAAATTACAGTATAGCTTAACAGGATTATCAGCTGATTATTGTCTGGACTGAACACTAATTTTGAAGTACTTTCAAATGAGACAGTATGTGTTGTCCATGTATACAAAAACTAACTATAAAACACAACAAACATGCACTAACTGCCACCTCTCTGGTCCTACCACACCTAGATTCTCCTGCTGCTGACTGAAAACATCCACAGTACAGCAGTGCAGAGAGATTCAGCGTCTGCCAACAGGGATTAACACTGTCAGAGAATCACTTGTGGCATACCAGTCAGTTTTCAAAAGTTTAACACAATACCTCTGTCACTGCACTGTATATAATGTACAGATTTTATATGCAACAATGCATATTTTTGGATGAGATGAAACACAGATGGTAAGTTTTTAGCTCTATTTTATCAGATGCTCTAAGTTAAAACTCCATGCTTCCTCCAATGGA